>JAVTVY010053845.1:0-27030 GCA_036873755.1 Hanleya hanleyi
CCCCGTAGATCTGCCCTTGATAGTGCCTATCTAAACGCTGTTTCACCGGGGAGTTGTCAGTTAACAAAATAAAAACTGCAGAAGTAAGACGGAATTATAACGACTTAAAGCTGCAATTTCATTGGGCAATTAAGTCGTTATACCGACATAATTAAAAAAAAAAAAAAAAATAGCCCCTATTTTTTTTTATTAAGTCGTTATAACGACTTAATAAGAAATAACAAGAAAAAAAAATTTTCAGCCCCCAATTTTTTTTTTTATTAAGTCGTTAATAAGAAGCAAAAAAAATGTTCAGGGGTTGAAAAACATAATTTCCATGTCCCTTTTACGGCTCCGTAAAATGGTGCCTCGTCCAGTATGTAAATACACATAAAATAGAAGTTTTCTTGAGAACGTGGACTGCATGTGAAGGCAGAATAGTGTGTGTTTAATATCATTAAATAATATTGACATGACGCTAAATATAGATATATTTATTGCTGGTACAGGAGCGCTGTTTTTGGGGCGCGGAGAGTTGGCGCGTGAATTATTATTCTGATGAGGGTTCTCTGAATGTTAACAGTAGCGCGGATATTCTAATGAAATAAAGCAGTAAACAGGTATACTGAATAACAAAGGCGACAGGTGTAGTCTGGTTCTCTAGCGTTATGTAATCTACTGGCTTATAAGGCAGTGTGTGGACGGTGTTACTCATCGATGTCCAGGCCAAGCCAGGCCGCGGTACACTTTAGTTTACCTTGATTTACCTTCCATTTCCATGTGCTTCGTCCAAGAAGACCTAATTAAAACACATTCATTTAAAATTAATAGTTCCTATATGCATTAGATGGGAATTGGCTTTAATGGGATTTCCTCTATCCATATTACGTGCTTTCCATATATCTATATTTTGTAGGCTACTTCATTCAAGACTGGACAGATTCCATTCCTTTCTAGTTCTACGTATCGATTTATTCCTTTTATGATATTCTGTACAGGATGGAGTTGTCATCCTGAGCTGGAGACGTCTGGTGCAGTGCTACGAACGCAGGTTTTCAGAGTATTTATCCAGTGTGTTTATCTCTGTTTTTGCCTGGGCGGCACCTTGCGTTCAGAAAGGCTCCTCAGTACCTTGTATTTTCACACCTTTGTATGATTTCTGTGTACCGCGCGAGGCCGGGCTTCGGACCGGGATACTCTATAGATGGTGAAAATAAACTAGCGGATGTTGAAACGATAAATAATTTGTGTTCGTTTGAGTCCTACGAATTAGAACATAATAATAATAAATACCAATGACGTTTATTTATTATTGAAGATATACGTGTTACATGAACCGAATAATGTGATTTCAGTGACATCGCAAGATGTTAGACGACCATACAACGCGAAACATCATTTGACGAATACTCTACACGCTTCTTTGTTACCTGCATAGCAATATGGTACTGAGGAAGACTGTGCTTTACTGCTCATTAGAATAAAACTAATCGAGGGAGCTGTCAATAGGGCTTTATCACGGACAACTGTGGAAAACATGAAAGGGGTGACGGGGTGGGAGAGAATGTGACGGGGTGGGAGAGAATGTGTTATATCTTGGCTGGAACTGATGGAATACCGGCGAGGCCCTCGAGTCAAAATCATGCCTTACAAGCCAATGAGCGTGATTAAACAGGTTGCCGTCAAATTTAGTACATAACCACAGTAAACTACAGAAAACATTAGCAGCCTATTCCTTTGTGACACCGGGGAAATTTACAGCTATGTTTGGAAAACACGATACTTACTTCCTCGTTGAATGCTGAAAAATGGCGTCCGCCTCGTTTTTCAACGAACATGCGCAATGATATTTCATCGCATAGCTTCATAGCTCCATCGCTCCATCGCATTTCCATCGCATAGCTTCATAGCTTCATCGCTCCATCGCATTTCCATCGCATAGCTTCATAGCTCCATCGCTCCATCGCATTTCCATCGCATAGCTTCATAGCTTCATAGCTCCATCGCATTTCCATCGCATAGCTTCATAGCTTCATAGCTTCATAGCTCCATCGCATTTCCATCGCATAGCTTCATAGCTTCATAGCTCCATCGCATTTCCATCGCATAGCTTCATAGCTTCATAGCTCAGCTCAATCCATCAGCTCTCGCATTTTCATCGCTCCATCGCATAGCTCCATCGCTCCATCGCATAGCTCCATCGCGCATCGCATAGCTCCATCGCATAGCCTCATCGCGCATCGCATAGCGCGACTTTCATCGCATAGCTCCATCGCTCCATCGCATAGCTCCATCGCGCATCGCATAGCTCCATCGCATAGCCTCATCGCGCATCGCATAGCGCGACTTTTCATCGCATAGCTCCATCGCTCCATCGCATAGCTCCATCGCGCATCGCATAGCTCCATCGTTCCATCGCATAGCTCCATCGCTCCATCGCGTTAAATTAGAAATGAAAGACGCGATGGCCCCTCTCGGCCATCATAGGGAAACCAACCAACGCACGGTTCAGTTTGAATCTGGCCGAACAACTCCTTTAGTGTTGCACATAAGCGAACTACTTTTCATATGCTCTGTCCAGATAAACAGGGGAAATTATCCCCAGATAATTCTTTGTAACGCTAGGTCAACAGAGGTATTTTGCAGACTTGAAAAGTAATCGAAATGTTCGGTAAATATCTATTTTACTATATATGATGTCACTTCCGGCGATGTGCGCGAAGGCCCCGAATCCGGTCCAAAAATCTGACTGGTGGCTGGGGAGTTATTAGACCCCCAGCGAGGTGGTTGGTATAGATGGCCCAGATGGTTACAGGTTGGCCCAATATGGTCATTCTGCGCATGCGCGGTAGACAAAGGGTATGGAAATAGACGTTTTGGGGTCTAGGTGAGCCACTAGTGGTCCGATTGGGTCGAGTGAGGCATCAATGTGAAACATCCGATGGGCTGCGTGTGGGGTTGAATGCGCAGTAGACAAAGGGCATGGAAATAGACGTATTGGGCTCTAGGGGAGCCCCTAATGGCCGATGGAGTCGTATGAGGTATCAATGTGAAGCCTATGTGAGGGGGCATCCGCCTGGACTAGTGTCTTCGCCATTCTGCGCATGCGCAGACAGGGAATTGTGGGAAAAGTGTACGGAGATAGACGTTTTGGGATCTAGGTAGGCCACTATTGGGCCTATGGAGTCGTATGAGGTATCAATGTGAAGCATTCGTGAAGGAGCATCAGACGGGGAGGGTGAGACGTGGAACTGACTTCATTCTGCGCATGCGCAGTAGACAAAGTGTATGGAAATAGACGTTTTGGGGTCTAGGGAAGCCTCTAATGGGCCGATGGAGTCGTATGAGGTATCAATGTAAAGCAGTCGTGAAGGAGCACCCACCTGGACTAGTGCGTCGTCCGCGTTCAGCATTCTGCGCATGTGCAGACAGGGAATTGTGGGAAAAGGGAATGGAAATAGGCGTTTTGGGGTTTAGGTGGGCCACTATTGGTCCAATGGAGTCGAGTGAGGTATCAATGTCAAGCACACGTGAGGGAGCATCCCACTGAGTGGATGTGAAGTAGGTATATCGTCATTCTGCGCATGCGCAGTACACCAAGTGTATGGAAATAGACATTTTGGGGCCGACATGGGCCAATATGGGTCCGATGGTGTCGTATGAGGTCTTATTTTGAAGCTCTCGTGGAGAAGCAAACGACTGGACTAATGTATCGTCGGGTTTCATCATTCTGCGCATGCGCAGTCTGGCCGTAGTATAGAAATATACACATGGGGGTGTGTTTGGTGTACTAAACCACTATGGGTCCAAATGCGTCGTGTGAAGCGGCATCTTGTAGCAACGCTCGCCAACGCCAAGCTCAACGCTCCAACGCCCTGGTGAATTAGCCCAAAAGCTCTGATTTTTCTAGACACTAATTCATTGGAAATGCAGTGACGTCCGTCAACGTCCGCCTTAACGCCCTAGCATAACGCCTTGACGTCATGATGTAGACAGATGAGAGAACAACAACAACAACAACAAGGATGAGAGAACAGCAACAAGAAGTTTTGTCATATAGTTTATTTTCCCCTCCATCATAACATACCCACGCTGGAGGAGCCGCGTTGGGTAGGTTTACAATTCAAGAAGTCTCTTGTCCAATCAGAGGTCACCATTTGATCCTGTCATATTCGTTCTTGCTCGTTAGATGTATTCTCGGCTGTCCAATCAGAAGTCGCCGTTTCAGAAAGTTCCATCTTTGCTCGGTGTGACCTAATAGGACTCTTACTCATTCATTCGTTAGATGTTCATATGTTAGAAGTCTCTCTTTCGTGATAATTGCGATCATATTTTTCCATACAAGGAAAAAACGGCCTTTGGTGGCAAGCTCTCACTTCGCCCACCGGGAAATGTCCTCTCTCCTCGTGCAAAGATCACACCCGTACCTTCAAGGCAAGTCGGGCATCGCTGGCGATGGTAGCGGAGATCTCCGGGCTCTCCCCTGGTTGAACTGTAACCCACACTGAAGAAATCATCTATCATTTCCATAGTTATGGGCGGGTATCTTTGGTAACTCTTTTGGGAAGTCAAGCGGGAACCGGTACCTGTTCATCAATCTTCAGCGATTGCTCGTCTACCTTGGAATTGACTGGCTTCTCCATTTGATCGGGTCTGGTACAGGTTGTGAGAAATGTACATCTAACATGCGTGTTTCCGTATTTATAGTTAGAGATGGGTAGGTTTACAATTCAAGAAGGCTCTTGTCCAATCAGAGGCCGTCCTTTGCATCAGTCATATTCGCTTATGCCCGTTAGATGTATTCCCGGCTGTCCAATCAGAAGTCGCCGTTTCAGAAAGTTCCATCCTTTTGTTCTATTCCTCGTCGGGCAAGCCTGGATATTGTTTGGGAAGCATGTCCTGAAACAGTTGTTTACGCATTCTAATCGCATTTTCCAGGGCCTCGGTGGGTGGTAACCCCATATCCTCTTCCAAGTGACGCTTGGTCTTCATGATGGACCTGTGCGTGGGTCGCCTTTCATTTCAAGCGGTAGTAAGGTAAACTGTTCATAGATCGCCATGGCTGTTTTCCTGATGCAGGGCCGCATTTCGGTGTACGCCTGTTGTAAGTTATCCTGTCCCGCGTCCTCGATCGCTTCAGCGTGAGTTTTGATAGCTGCTGTCACAATACGATCCCAGAAGGTAGGTTCTGCCCCACTTTCCTGGGATGTAGGCTGACTATCTGAGGTCAAGCTCTCCATATCAGTAGATAGACTGTCAGCAATCTTGGATTCGGTATCAGTCGATACACTCTCATCAATCTCTGTATCAGCATCCGCCTCAACGGACTCCTCGGTGTCTTCAATCCCATGTTTATTTTTCTGGTGTCACATCATATCGTAATGTCTGGTGAACGTGCGTTACACTCAGAACAAAGCCATGTTGACGATTGAACGTCGACTGTGCGTGTTTTGGGAATACACTTGCTTTCATAGACAGTAACGCCCGCCAACGCCCACTGTTATGCCTTAACGCCCTATCTGTATGCCTTAACGCACGTCTCATCGCTTTAACACACTTTCTTACCGCTTTAACGTCGTTTAATGATGCGTTCGAACAAATGTTGCTTTTGTGCTATTGCTCTGACATACGCCGCTTTCCAGTTCATGCCCGAGGTTTTCAACATCGACGCTGTTCTTTCGATCTCCATATGGACTGGGTCCTTGTCCAACAATTTCATATGGGTCACGAGGTCGACATACTGCTGACGTAAAGCCCGTCGTAGTCTGGGTGCCAATTTGTTATGGGCTAAAATTGCGGCTTCTTTTTTCGAATATCTTTGTGTTGAAACTTGTTTTCTGTGGCCCTCAACGTCTCGCCCATCTCGGCGTCCATACTTTCTTTGAACAAATCCTTCCATAGCCTCGAGTTCACATTATGTTCATTCCCTTGTACGGGTTTGGGTTGGTCCTTCACGGTTGGGTGTTGCTGCTGCTGCTCTGCCAGGAGTGGACTCGGTGGATGGTGTAGGGTATATGACGTTGCGGTGATCCCTCGCCGGGTAACAGCTGGGTCGTCAGCCGACGATCTTCGGGGGTGTGGGCTTTTAAATCTACGAACAGGTAGCCGTACGGACGACTTGTCGCTCCTTGAAACGCCTGCATGAAATGGTCGATGTTCTGAGGATAAATTCGACTACCAAACACACGGATTTGTGCTCTGTCAATGGGATTGGAGAACAACACAAAGTATTGGCAGTTCAAGGCAATATCTATAGACGCCTTCCCTTGAGGAAAGAGATTCTGGGTCAAATAGATGACAGACAGATTCCGATGATGGATCCTTTAGTAAACAAGTCGGCGACGTGTGAATTGTCCTTGGCCGCACTCATCAGATCATCTAGCACTACCACGTTGGTCTGCTCGGGGTCAAAGTAATACGGTTCGTTTATGTCGTGGGGAATCCCTGGGACGAAGCTCACATTCTGTAACCTTGTAGTTTCGTAGGCGGGCTGCCATTGGCTATAACACCAAACAACACGTGTCGGAGCTGGGGTTGCCACACCTGCCTCTAAGAACTTCATCACCCACGACGTCTTTCCACATGCCGTAGGGCCGCTCACCGTCATCGTATAGGGATGCTATACTGCTCTTGTTGGACCTATAGCGGGACTCGGCTGTGTCTCTTGGTTGTGCTTGCGTTGAATGTGCCTGAGCATACTATCGTGACGAGAGAAGGTTTTCTGACAGAACGTATATGTACACGTTCATCAGTCGACCAATACATATGGACTGATGAGGGACACAAGTTCATTCCTATATTTACAGATAGTACCACCACCACCACACACCACCACCAACACCACCAATACCACCACCACACACCACGACACACCACCAACACCACCACCAAGGACGCCGAGATGGGCGAGACGTTGAGGGCCACAAAAAACAAGTTTCAACAAAAAGGATATTCGAAAAAAGAAGCCGCAATTTTAGCCCTTAACAGATTGGCGCCCAGACTACGACGGGCTTTACGTCAGCAGTATGTCGACCTCGTGACCCATATGAAATTGTTGGACAAGGACCCAGTCCATATGGAAATCGAAAGAATAGCGTCGATGTTGAAAACCTCGGGCATGAACTGGAAAGCGGCGTATGTCAGAGCAATAGCACAAAAGCAACATTTGTTCGAACGCATCATTAAACGACCTTAAAGCGGTAAGAAAGTGTATTAAAGCGTTGAGACGAGCGTTAAGGCGTACAGATAGGGCGTTAAGGCGTAACAGTGGGCGTTGGCGGGCGTTACTGTCTATGAAAGCAAGTGTATTCTCAAAACACGCACAGTCGACGTTCAACCGTCAACATGGCTTATACTTGTTCTGAGTGTGAACGCACGTTCACCAGACATTACGATATGATGCGACACCAGAAAAATATACATGGGATTGAAGACGCCGAGGAGTCAGTTGAATCGGATGCTGATACAGAGATTGATGAGAGTGTATCGACTGATACCGAATCCAAGATTGCTGACAGTCTATCTACTGATATGGAGAGCTTGACCTCAGATAGTCAGCCTACATCCCAGGAAAGTGAGGCAGAACCTACCTTCTGGGATCGTATTGTGACAGCAGCTATCAATACTCACGCTGAAGCGATCGAGGACGCGGGACAGGATAACTTACAACAGGCGTACACCGAAATGCGGCCCGCATCAGGAAAACAGCCATGGCGATCTATGAACAGTATACCTTACTACCGCTTGAAATGAAAGGCGACCTCACGCACAGGTCCATCATGAAGACCAAGCGTCACTTGGAAGAGGATATGGGGTTACCACCCACCGAGGCCCTGGAAAATGCGATTAGAATGCGTAAACAACTGTTTCAGGACATGCTTCCCGAACAATATCCAGGCTTGCCCGACGAGGACTAGAACAAAAGGAGGGAACTTTCTGAAACGGCGACTTCTGATTGAGCAGCCGGGAATACATCTAACGGGCAAGAACGAATATGACTGATGCAAAGGACGGCCTCTGATTGGACAAGAGTCTTCTTGAATTGTAAACCTACCCATCTCTAACTATAAATACGGAAACACGCATGTTAGATGTACATTTCTCACAACCTGTACCAGGCCCGATCAAATGGAGAAGCCAGTCAATTCCAAGGTAGACGAGCAATCGCTGAAGATTGATGAACAGGTACCGGTTCCCGCTCGACTTCCCAAAAGAGTTACCAAAGATACCCGCCCATAACTATGGAAATGATAGATGATTTCTTCAGTGTGGGTTACAGTTCAACTAGGGGAGAGCCCGGAGATCTCCGCTACCATCGCCCGACTTGCCTTGAAGGTGTAACCTTGGACGGCTGTGATCTTTGCACGAGGAGAGAGGAGATTTCCCGGTGGGCGAAGTGAGAGCTTGCCACCAAAGGCCGTTTTTTCCTTGTATGGAAAATATGATCGCAATTATCACGAAAGAGAGACTTCTAACATATGTACAGACAGATGAATGAATGAGTAAGAATCATATTAGGTCACACCGAGCAAAGATGGAACTTTCTGAAATGGCGACTTCTGATAGTACAGCCGAGAATACATCTAACGAGCAAGAACGAATATGACAGGACCAAATGGTGGCCTCTGATTGGACAAGAGATTTCTTGAATTGTAAACCTACCCAACGCGGCTCCCCCAGCGTGGGTATGTTATGATGGAGGGGAAAATAAACTATATGAAAAAACTTGTTGTTGTTGTTGTTCTCTCATCCTTGTTGTTGTTCTCTCATCTGTCTACATCATGACGTCAAGGCGTTATGCTAGGGCGTTAAGGCGGACGTTGACGGACGTCACTGCATTTCCAATGAATTAGTGTCTAGAAAAATCAGAGCTTTTGGGCTAATTCACCAGGGCGTTGGAGCGTTGAGCTTGGCGTTGGCGAGCGTTGCTACAAGATGCCGCTTCACACGACGCATTCGGACCGATAGTGGTTTAGTACCCCAAACACACCCCCATGTGTATATTTCTATACTACAGCCAGACTGCGCATGCGCAGAATGATGAAACCCGATGATACATTAGTCCAGTCGTTTGCTTCTCCATGAGAGCTTCAAAATAAGACCTCATACGACACCATCGGATCCATATTAGCCCCAAAATGTCTATTTCCATACACTTGGTGTACTGCGCATGCGCAGAATGACGATATTCCTACTTCACATCCACCCAGTGGGATGCTCCCTCACGTGTGCTTGACATTGATACCTCATTCGACTCCATCGGACCAATAGTGGCCCACCTAAACCCCAAAACGCCTATTTCCATTCCCTTTTCCCACAATTCCCTGTCTGCGCATGCGCAGAATGTTGAACACGGATGACACACTAGTCCAGGCGGATGCTTCTTCACGACTGCTTTACATTGATACCTCATACGACTCCATCGGTCCATTAGAGACCCCATAGAGCCCAAAACGTCTATTTCCATACACTTTGTCTACTGCGCATGCGCAGAATGACGTCAGTTCCACCTCTCACCCTCCCCGTCTGATGCTCCTTCACGAATGCTTCACATTGATACCTCATACGACTCCATAGGCCCAATAGTGGCTCACCTAGACCCCAAAACGTCTATCTCCATACACTTTTCCCACAATTCTCTGTGTTTGCATGCGCAGAATGACCGAGACACTAGTCCAGGCGGATGCCCCCTCACATAGGCTTCACATTGATACCTCATACGACTCCATCGGCCCATTAGGGGCTCTCCTAGAGCCCAAAACGTCTATTTCCATGCCCTTTGTCTACTGCGCATGCGCAGATTGCCGATATTTCAACCCCACACCCAGCCCATCGGATGCCCCCTCACATATGTTTCACATTGATGACTCACTCGACCCAATCGGGCCACTAGTGGCTTACCTAGACCCCAAAACGTCTATTTCCATACCCTTTGTCTACCGCGCATGCGCAGAATGACGATATTTCAACCCCACACCCAGCCCATCAGATGCGCCTTCACAAATGCTTCACATTGATACCTCATACGACCCAATCGGACAATGCAGCGTATTTGAATTCTGGGGACTACTTTCTGTCCGCGGAGGCTTTCTCCTGTGACCGCATCACCACCAGACCGCATCACCGCGGAAGAATTCAAGGTCAAAGGTTGCCGGACCTATAGTGGTCAAAATTTGGCACCCAGCCAAGCGGCCTTGACGGCCTCAGAGGTGAAAGGCCGTGCATGGCCGCTCCTATAATATAACCTGGAATCAAGGGTATCAAGTTACCTCCCTGGAAAATACGACCCTTTTTTGCCGTGACTATACTACTCACCATCGTACGGCTAATATACAGATAGCTCACCAGTTCGTTCGATCTGCGGAGCTACAAGTGAAGCAATCTAATTAAAATTAAATCCTATACAGCGGCATGTACGATTGGGAAGCATTAATAGGATATTAATTTATTAAGATTGCAAGTGAAGGAAACGTGTGTAGGGGCGATGGAGGAAACGCAACAATGCAGTACCGGGTACATTGTCATCACATAACAAACAAAGCCGAGATTGTGAAAAGAAGATGGAAGAAGAAGAAGAGTATTATTAAGAGTATTATTAGATGTATCAAACTTTTATTCTTATTGGCATTTCATCATATTTACAATCTATTCACACACAACTGTGCTCAAGCAAATGGTTTCATCGTGTTGTCCTTATTATGGTTAATCAGTTAAAGTTAAGAACCTACTTTTGAGGGGGGTTACACTCGGCCACCGCGTACTTTTGAGGGTTGATAGGAGAATCTAGCTGATATGATATGATCAATACCTTGTCTACGGAATTCAATACGCAATTTTAATGTTTTCAAGGGTATATATGATAATCAGGGATTCTTGTTCTGGCTTAGAGAAGCCAACGATGTCCACCATGCTTTCAGGGCAGCTTCATCTGAATGGCGGCGTGGATATATCTCGACGAAAGCTGAAATCTGTTCTTGAAATTAATCATTGATAATATAAGCGCAAAACTTGTTTTCAAACAAAGCCACAACAGCTCTATGAAAGGGACTGCATGCACTCGTGATTGAGGGAAGTAAAGCCAAGAACGACATGCATAACGCATAGGTACCACAACTTGTGGGTTTCTGGTTTCAGGTACAACTTGTGGGTTTCTGGTTTCAGGAGTACGAGATGGTGGACAAGTTCTTTTCAAATTAGGCTTATAAGCCCCTCGAAGAGTGTCAGCTTAAAGAATGCAAATTTTGGCATTTATAGGACGGATTGGGTTCTAACAAAATCAGGGTTGTTTTAATGTATTTACAAGATTGACTGGGTTCTCCATTGGAAAAGCCAAGCGTTTTAGAGAATTTAGAGGACAGGTCGTGTTTCTCCTGGGGACACACTATTGAAAAGCCTTTATTTATAGAGTACACATCGAGTTCTGGTAGCTGGGGCAAGCACGTTGTGGGTTCTTATGACAGAGACACGGGACGGGGTTTATGGACGGAAGTGTTCCGGTTGGTCCCATCAAAGGTTAAAAACAGAATAAACAGGTTTGCGTCCAGTTGTCTCTCTGGCCTAAAGAAGAGGGGTTCAGGTCTGATGGTTGAGACTATCTTTTATTGAATTAATGGGCTTTGTTGGTCAAAATTGAATTAGCATTTCCAGGCACCTTCATGACTGACTGGGTTTTGGTAGCTAAATAATATATAGCCCTCTGGTATATATTATTTAGCTAGGTTTTGGTGGTCGAGTCTGTAAGACTCTACATGATTTACTGGGTATTGTTGGTCAAGACTAAGCTTTTACATGCCCCTAAAGTTACGGATTTAGGCTTCTGGAGAATGGGCAAGGTTATAGTAGACAAGAATTTCTCTGTAAGGATTTCCAGAGCTCTAGTGATTGAAGCAAGCTTTTGAAGGCCTTGGACGGATTGGTTACTAGAACAAGTCTCGAGAATCTCAGCTACTTGTAAACAGTATTTACATCAATATTCCATATATACAAAACAAAGTATACTAGTATACAGTCAATACATAATACATCCATGAAATAATAACAAAGGTAGCCAAGAAAAAAAATTAAACAAAGATATCAGTAAATAAGTACAATTGTGGATGTAGGAATTGTGGAATCTTAGAATTGCTCAATATGGGGAAATAAACATGGATCAATTTTTCACAATATATTGATTTTTCATAAATATACTCAAAATTTGTTCCATGAACTGTAAATATTCCAGTAAACATATACATGATATATCATATGAAATATAATAATTAAAACAGCACAAATTTCCATTGGTTCAAAGTAAAAACTAGTAACCAACGTAACACACCGTGAATTGATGAAACTTAACACCTAACAAAAGATTTACCAAGACAAATTCAAGATTATATCAAATGCCCCACACTACTTCACATTAAAGCATATGTAGTAGTGACTAAATAACACATTGGTGTCTCTTTCTTGAAAGCCAATAAAGTTGGTTTAAAGAGTGGGGAGGATTTGGTTTAATGTCACACTCAAGGTCGTTTCACTCAAATGGTGACAGTCAGTTTGGTAGGTGAAGGGAGCCGGAGAACCCGGAGAGAACCACCGCCCGTCGGCAAGTAACTGGTTTAGAGACACAGATAACAGAGTTGGTGAAAAATGTATTGAAGCCATTACCTCTGGCACATGTTATCACAGCCTGATTATCTTTGTACTGTGGGGCACCATATTGACTGAAGTTATGGTATTGTAACATTATGACATTCCAAATGGCATGGTCTTTCATGTCAGATGCTGTATTGAAGTATATCTCCATCCATGTGGAATTCTATCATGACATCACTGCATAGTTTGACATCACAGCAGGCACTTTGTTGACCAGTTGACTGAAATCATAATCAGGTTTTGAGGTTACAGGTCAAGTGGACACAGCCATTACCTTTTTCAAAGGGGTGAAATATTGCAGTGCTTTACTGCTGCTGTTTTCAAAGTTCAGTCATTTAAAATTGCACAAAATATCACACAATTTTAAATATTCACCATTACATTAAATTTAGCATAAAATATGGACAGGTTTCGGACCATTTGATACAACATTTGAGAATCAAGCAAATCCTTGGGGGCAGCTTGAGCTTCACTATTCACTCCACATGAGCATATCGATGAAAAGCGATAAAGCAGAAGAAAAAAAACAAAAACAAAATTGTCCTTAAAGGACGGAATATATAATAATACTGATGCAAACAATGAAATGACCATTATATAAACCCTGTGGGTAAATGGACGGACAGGAAGTTAGCATACTGTACACTATTATAACACAGAGCTATTATGGGACAGCCTTGTGTTATGTAAACTATTACATTGAAGGAGAGGAGGGCGGACAATCAAACCTTAATGATCACATACACTACATGTCACAAGGCTAAATAGGGAGGATTGACTGTGACATTATAGGGCTGATGACAATTCTGTAGTAAAATTCACTAATTTCATAATATTCACACAAAATATTAAATACCAACCTTCTTATTACTTCACGAATGGTAAGTTAACATAAAATGTGAACGACTAAACCCCAATGATTCCTATGAAGAAGCACAGTCACATTGTACAGTTCAATCTAAATACCATGATTCACACCATTGGAGCAAACCAAGATAACTCCTATTGACAGTCATGAATTTAATTCACAAAATTATTGTATTCTAGTTGAAAATCATGATCAAATGAAGGAAATAATTTCTATCCCTTATGATAACCACTCATGGAATGTTAACAACTGAACAGTGTCCATTTCCTTTAGAAGGTGTATAATGTATATCAAGTTCATACAGTATGGATTATGATGTTTTCCTATCAAATTCCTTTTAAAGCACATCAGTATGGTAAACTATTCAATTATTCAATCACCTAATCAAATTCTATCAACCCCAAATTTTCAGATAAAATTCAATCCGTCTTTCTAATGAATGTTATCAGCCCGTTCAATCATGAAGAAGTAGATAATGGATTATCTGCATGATTTTTGGACCATTTTATCAAGTTAATATTCTAATAAATTTGATTAAATCCTATTTCATGGTGGGAAATTTAACTTCCTGCGATTGAATAGATTAATAATTAGATTGTATGAAGTGTCTATACAAAAGTTAGAACAATAACAGTGTGGGACGGACCATGTCTACATTCCACAAGAAATTCCATTCTCTCAAACAAATCCATTTACTCCCACTACTGACACCAAATAAGACAATACAGTCCTTACACCACATCTCACCGCCATAGAAACATCAACAAGAGTGCTGGTCTGTATTTCATATGTTCATCTATGTATTCATGGTATAACTACTGGCCATTCAGAATTTGCTTAGATTTTCATAACTTATTTGAACTGTATCATTATTTAGGTGTTTGTGGTTTGCAATTATAATACTGATGCATACGTATCGTGTTCAGTACCAACCTGTTCACAGTGATTACAGTCACTGTACGTTTTCGTTCTTACTGACCCTGACATGAGCACATGTGTTTGTTTATCTATGGCCCGATCTCTTCCATGAAGCTCCCATGTCTGTGCAGTAGTTCCTACGATGGATCGTCTTTATGAGAGTATCGTGACTTAAATTTACACCTATTACACTCTTATTTGTTTTTCGAAATCAAAACAAGAGCAAAAATAACCGACTTGGAATGTTACAGATTCACGATGTCATTGCAAAAAGACTGGTCCTGGGCCAGGACCGACCGCGTAAAACAATAGAGAGCTATTGTTTGCTGGCCAGCTGGCGCCTGCGTTTCAGCTATTGTTTGCTGGCCAGCTGGTGCCTGCGTATCAGAACAGTGAACAGATTGATACAGTACAACAAATACATGTAAGTGAACACCACTATCACCATGCAGTCTGATGTAGTGTTTAGCATGTCAAGTAGTCTTTAAAATATTCATTTTGCCTTGAAAACCAATTAGGTTAACAAAGCTCTAAACAGTGAAGCGGTGCAGTGTTTTTCGACATTTTCTTTCATCTTCGATGCTTAAACAAACACGCATACATGTAGTACTAAGGCACAGTTGAGGTATACTGCCACAAGAGAGTGATTTGAGGACAAAATCAGTACCACAAGCCATGAAATTTTTTGGGTTCAGAAACAGCAGTAGAAATTTTTCCAGTTTGGCATATGTGTGATCAAATCAAAGGTACATCAAATGTACCAAACACCATTTTCTCAAACATGTCAGGCAGAGATATCCACATGGTGTATCAAAGGTGCTGTCTGAAAAACATCTCTAGCCTAACTTAGGCTCGTGCATGTTGTGAGAACAATAAAAGTACAATATCTGTAGGAGAAATCATTAACAGAATGAATGGAACATCTTGAAAACTCAGACTTTGGATTATTCAAACTGGTTGAGGAGACCAGTAGCATCAGGATTTCAGAATCACATAAAGAAACATAGCTCTAGAAACCCTGTGAATGCCCTAGGAACACATTGAATGCTCTAGGAACACTCTGAATGCTCTTGGAATGATATAGGAACAATCTAGGAACACACTGAATGCTCTAGGAACACTCTGAATGCTCTTGGAACACTGAATGCTCTAGGAACATAGATCAGAATGCTCTAGGAATAATGAATGCTCTAGGAATGCTACCGGAACACTGAATGTTCTAGAACACTCTGAATGCTCTAGGAACACTTTGAATGCTCTAGGAATGCTTCAGGAACACTCTGAGAGCCCTAGGAACATTGAATAATCTAAGACCACTCTGAATGCTCTAGGAACAAGCTGAATGCTCTAGGAACACACTGAATACTGTAAATAACTTATCAACTTTCCAAGTCTAGGAACACAGTAGATGTAATAAATAACTCCTATATCACACAGTCTACAGTTATCCTTGAGGGATACATGTAGCTTATGCCATAGATATTCACAGTGAAAGCAAATACACCATCTCCATCATCAACAGCATGGTCACAATAGTGCACATGTAGGCCAGTCTCCCAGCTAAGATCACAGCTTTATAACATAACATCACCGGTCAGTCAATTACTGTCTATATCTCATGTGGGGGAGTCGAGTGCTTCAAATTTGGACTGATGTGCATCTATTCGACGCAAGAGTTGTGATGCGACAGGACAGAATTCTGACTTCCACATATCATGGACGATAAAGCGTACATCCTCGTCCATTTCCTCATTCACTGAGACGTCCATAGCTGCCTCCTCATCTGTAATTAACAAAAGATAGAGCATACAGTTACAACTGAAATAACATCTGAAACAGGTGAGATACAATTTCCATCCTTGACCAGTTTGCTTTTATAATTTTAATAATATTGTTCAATTTTGGCATATGGAATCGGGACTAATGAATGTGTTGGAATACTACCTGGCAGTAGCAACTGTATTGCTATTTTGTGGATTGTGCAGGTTCCATCCCAGGGCGACGTGGTTGCTGATCATGTTATGATGCAAGCTTTCAGAATATATAGGGTTCTGGGGTGAGGTACAGATGCTTAGTTGGAGACATAGAAGATGTGGCAGAGAGCCCTGGGAAGCCAGGTTCTGATCATGGAGTTAGTGGCTGGTAACCAATGTAATGCAATGGAGGTATGTGTCCATTAACAATGTTGTTGCACATACCTAACATTTCAATGAGTAATTCTGACAGATCTTGTGACTGTTGTTCTCCAAAGCAGGCATTAGAGCTGGTGATTCTGCCACTGTAATTCCACAGGACCTGACAGACCATGCTAGCTAACTGCCAGTCTGTCTTACCAAAGTCACGCAACACCTCCAATAACCTGTGATCAGAATGGAGAAAGATAAATACAGAAATACATGTATAATCCATACAGAAGAGCTTACCTGACTGTACATGTGCCTTACATTTATCCACACATCAAGATTTAAACATCCTTCAGTAATTAGACAACAGTCATTTAATAATTTTTTATTAAATAATTTATGGGTCTAATTTTTGCATGCTGATGATTTGATACATTATTCTGCATTCCACAGCTCTGATTGTGTTTACATCCATGATATTACTATCTCAGAGCCAAGAAATGGCACATCGATCATGTAAGACGAAGTGACATGAATTTACGGGATTTCCCATAGTGGCAAATAGGCAAGTGGTCGGCCATTGTTCCATATGCTAACATGTCAAGTCACGTTGAAAAGCGATATCTCCTCTTACATGAACTATATACCCAAGAAACCAAGTACCATACAGCCACATGACTAGAATGACTCACTTGTCAATTCCTCCCTCTCTCTTCAGATTGACTCGTTTGTCCTCATCAGCCATGAAGTTGATGAGGACCCCACAGGCCACGTATACTACCTCTCTACTGCCAGAGTCTAACAACGTGATCATCACTTCCGCAACTACAACAACAACAGTATCCACATGAGAAAGAAAGCTTACTTATCAAATGTAGATGATAATACCAGGATCTTATGAATAGGAAATAGTCTCAGAATTAAATCAAACTCAATTTTGTAAACAAAATACAATCAGTTGTTCGAATCAATTTTATAACACCTATAATCATTAAAATATTAGATTTATCTGCATGATTTTAGAACAATTCTGCCAACTTCCTGTTCTAACTAGAGCATAGTCTGAGGGATGCACACATTTGATCAAAATGATCAGTAAGTCTGCTTACAAGATACCCCCAGGGGTTATTTTAGACACTTTTCCTTTATATAACTCAATTTCAAAAAGATGAAAAACTCAATTTTTCGGAGCGCCTACGGCGCGCAAAATAAACAACAAAACTCAATTTTTTCGGGTTTTTCATCGCATGCAGTCTGGAAACTCAATTTTTTTATCTTTTTAGTAGGACACTTACAATAAATAAATTCGCGACAATTTTTCATCGTGTCAGTAATGTTATGAAGCTCATCAAGCAAAGTTGCGTGTCATACATAACTACATACAAGTTTGTTTGCTATCCAACTGTGATTGGCCGATTATATTTTGGCTAAAGATGTTAAGTAGAAATACTTCCCTCAGAGATAGCTTCATTTAATTAAAAAATGAGCGCGAATAAAACAAGAGAGTTTTAAAATCCAAGTTATCTCGGGAAGTTCTATTTGGTAGATTATTTTGGGGGTGGGGGAGAGTACTTTAGCTCTGGATTGTGATAGGTCAAAGGTGAAAATATTTTCCCTACAAATAGCTTACTTTAGTTTAAAAATCTATACTTATAGTCAAGAAATAAAAATTGTCCCTTGTCCATTTCCATGAGTTAAGCAATCCTTGACAAAGTTGGTGGTTGAGTATTGTAAGTGTCTGGGTATTTGTAAGTGACAGGAAAGAAATGAAGAAATAAATGGCAATAAAAATGTTAATAAGAGACGTAAAAAATAAAACAATGGTGGTTGTGAAGTTTTGTGGATTTCACGAAAAAAATCCAATGCTGCTTGGTAAATGCAGATAAATGGTCAAAACTTGCAAATTAAACTCAATATGCACCCTATTTTGTAGTATGTGGTGTGGGACTTGTTTACAAAACATACTGGGGTTTCAGAAATAAAATTATTCATAAAAACGTATATTTTGTATGTTATAGCATATGCCCTAGCTAAATAATATATAGCCCTCAAGAGTATGAGGGCTATAGGTCGGCCCCAGTCACCTCCAGCGAGGGTTTTAGATAATTTTATTACGAATCACCCACCTCTGAAACTGCCGTACATCTAATCTCTATCCCCTCCTGCCCACTATTTTAAAATCTTGAGCACTATTGTGAAATAGTAACGAAAATATCGCCGTCTGAATTTTCCAGTCGAATTCCACTTTAAACGCGCCATGTTAACCATATACAGTGACGTCACCAACATGGCGGCGCAGAGAGTCGAAGTTCACGACTGGAAAATTCAGACGGCGATATATGCGTCACTATTTCACAATAGTGCTCAAGATTTTAAAATAGTGGGCAGGAGGGGATAGAGATTAGATGTACGGCAGTTTCAGAGGTGGGTGATTCGTAATAAAATTATCTAAAACCCTCGCTGGAGGTGACTGGGGCCGACCTATAGCCCTCATACTCTTGAGGGCTATATATTATTTAGCTACAGTTGCGCAGGAGAGAGTGTGGATCTTTTGTTTTTACACCAATCTGCATTGCTCACTTTGTGTATTTATTCCCAAATGGTACATCAGCTGTATTTTGGGGAATGTCTGTTTTGTTCGTTCCTTGTTTCTGGGGAAACGTCTTTCAACGTCACACGCATCCAAGTGAAATGTTGACTGAGAGAGAAAATGCTTGCCCGTTGTCTTGGTTCCGGAGATTGACGGACAGCGTGTCTCGGAGACCAGACTCATAAGCCACAGCAGTAGGACAGCAGTGGTTCCCGAGTGGACTAAAAAGGGGACGTAACTTTGAAATATCAAAATGGCGGACTAGTTCGATCGTCGAAAACGTGGCCGAACAATTTGCTTTGAAATGAGAAACGTTCAGGACAATGTCTTTATCGGACCTATACGACTGGAATGAGAACAGTTCAAGACCAGACGTCCTTATCGGAGCTATACGATTGAATAATAAAGGTACACAAGTTATCTGTCTGCACATCAGTTACAAATCCTGAGTGCTTATCTCGACTCGAGTGGCGTGGCTGGTCACACGTTTTTTTTTTCTTTCTCGCGGGGGTTTTGGGGGAGGGGGACGGGATAACAGACGACGAAACTCAGTTTAGATTACTCAGAAACTCAATTTATTTCGTAGAAACTCAATTTTTCGCGCGCCTTTGGCGCGTAAATTCTCAAAATTTTAGAAAACTCAATTTTCGGCAATAAAACTCAATTTACAAAATTTTGCAAAAACTCAATTTGTAATTGTTTTTCATCGTGGTTACCACGATGAAAAAAGTGTCTAGAAAAACCCCTGACCCCCCGTAAGGGCATAGATACATGGGGGTGGTTAACGTTTCACAAGTAAGCTGAATGGGATTGTGGCAGTGGAAATCATCAGTAAGCATGCTTACAAGATACCCCCCGGATGCACATTTGATAGAAATTGAGGAGTATTTGTAGAGGAATATAAGTATAGATGTTATGAGTGGCGGCACAGTATGTAACTAGTTGACAATGAGACCTCGCTCGGTTGGAGTGCGGTTAACGGATTGTCTATGCATGTGTCGTGACGATACTCAGATGAGTTTAATGGATTGTTCAGAAAATTGATGTTAATAATGATTGTTGAGAATGGGGTTATGCAGGCATATTGTGTTTTACCTAACTGTTGTTACCACTAGAACCGTGTAGACTTGAAATGGGCTGTTGCAACAGATAGGCGAATTACTGTCATCTGGATAACCACATTGAAGAGGAAAAGGAAGTAAATGGGAAGTGAAATATTAAACTTACTACCTGTAGACGCATATGCAACATCCTGAGCTAGATCTCATGGTATGGCAGCTACATACAAAATTTGAGAAGAATCTAATCAGCCGTTGTCAAGTTATGCTCCAGAAATGGAATGTTACGGACCAGCTGAGAAAATTCTGCCCATAGGTGGCGCCACCTGTAGACGCACATGCGCCAAACGCAATCCCAAGCGAGGTCTCATGGTAAGGTAGCTACATACCAAATCTGAGGAATCCAATTAGCTGTTGTCAAGTTATGCTCCGGAAACGAAATGTTACGGACCGACAAGAAAAAGTGTTGACCCTAGGTGGCGCCACCTGTAGATGCACATGCGCCAAACGCAATCCCAAGCGAGGTCTCATGGTAAGGTAGCTACATACCAAATTTGAGAGGAATCCAAGTAGCGGTTGTTAAGTTATGCTCCAGAAACGAAATGTTACGAACTGACTTGAGAAACTTTTGACCCTAGGTGGCGTCACCTGTAGACGCACATACGCCAAACGCAATCCCAAGCGAAGTCTCATAGTATGGCAGCTGCATACCAAATTTGAAAGGAATCCAAGTAGCCGTTGTCAAGTTATGCTCCAGAAATGGAATGTTACGGACCAACTGAGAAAATTCTGCCCATAGGTGGCGCCACCTGTAGAAGTACATGCGCCAAACGCAATCCCAAGCGAGGTCTCATGGTAAGGTAGCTACATACCAAATCTGAGAGGAATCCAATTAGCTGTTGTCAAGTTATGCTCCGGAAACGAAATGTTACGGACCGACAAGAAAAAGTTTTGACCCTAGGTGGCGCCACCTGTAGATGCACATGCGCCAAACGCAATCCCAAGCGAGGTCTCATGGTAAGGTAGCTACATACCAAATTTGAGAGGAATCCAAGTAGCGGTTGTTAAGTTATGCTCCGGAAACGAAATGTTACGAACTGACTTGAGAAACTTTTGACCCTAGGTGGCGCCACCTATAGACGCACATGCGCCAAACGCAATCCCAAGCGAGGTCTCATGGTATGGCAGCTGCATACCAAATTTGAAAGGAATCCAAGTAGCGGTTGTCAAGTTATGCTCCGGAAACGAAATGTTACGGACTGACATGAGAAACTTTTGACCATAGGTGGCGCCACCTGTAGACGCACATGCGCCAAACGCAATCCCAAGCGAGGTCTCATGGTAAGGTAGCTACATACCAAATTTGAGAGGAATCCAAGTAGCGGTTGTCAAGTTATGCTCTGGAAACAAAATGTTACGGAATGACCCTAGGTGGCGCCACCTGTAGACGCACATGCGCCAAACGCAATCCCAAGCAAGGTCTCATGGTATGGTAGCTGCATACCAAATTTGAGAGGAATCCAACTGGCGGTTGTCAAGTTATGCTCCGGAAACGAAATGTTACGGACGGACGTACGGACATCCGGACGGACGGACGGACAAGCTGAAACCAGTATACGCCCCCTACACTACGTGTCGGGGGGTATAATAAATTGGACCACCCCCTTATTTTATGTTTGCACGAATCAGTCCAACTGCAGATGCACTTGTTTGTTGAAAAAATGGTAAAAGGCAAATCGTTCAGAGCAAATAGGATATTCTGTCATTCTGCAAATACTTGGATGAATGACATACATAAGAGTTTTATAATAAGTGGGCAAAATGTGTCTATCAGCCTATTTTGTCAGATTTTACTCACGTTTTTTCTTGAAGAGATAATCTCTGACAGACTTCTGCCTGGTAAGGTTACCAAACACTCGTGCTGCTTCTATCATAGCTTCCATATTGTCTGTCATGACCAGCTCCAGCAAAGCTGAAACATACAATCGTCGGTTTAAAATTGGCCACAATTATGTAGAAATATAACGAATATGTGGAGTGCAATTCGACACACCATCACTAATAATTACCTTTAGACCTTTCAACTTGACTAAATAAAAAACTATTATTACACTGAATGACCTTCTTGAAGATCAACCCAAATGAGATCAGTTATAAACAATCAGAGCTGGATTTAGGCTGGATATTCTTTGGACTCGACTTAAAAAGTGATCAAAATTATTCGAGACCTTACTGCATCATTAATCAAAATGATATCTCACATTTCTACTTAGTGTTGAGCTCTGTCAATTTTTTATCTGTTTTAGAAATGATAGCACGTCTTATGGGATAATAAGACAGATCATTTATCTGGGTCGTTACTTACATTCTGCCACAGGGATCTGTTTAACAGTAATAGCGCTTGTCTTCACTGGGTAATAGGACAGATTGTTGATTGTGGCCATCGTATTCAGCACCAATTCTTCACTTGTAGACAAATCTTTGTGATCTGAAATGGGAAAAGGACATGTTTTACCTATCATTCAAAATCAGATGAATTTGTCTACAACTCAACCCCAAAATTGTATACTGAGGAGATAAATGATTTCCTCCATATCAAATGCTTCTTAACAAACAAGATGGGGAAATAATTGCCGATCCACAGAGTTGATGAAGGAATTCTAGACAATCCGGTCAGCATGAATTCAACTATGGAAACCTCATTTTATAACATAAGCAAATTCCAAAGCTTTGAAAGCTCAATTTTATTTATTGAGTGTAATGTTACCCTGGTTCCTGTTACAATCTCAAACCTTCAGTCAATGACCTACAGCTTACCTAGAACATTTAAGAGTAACTCCACACATTGATGGTTGGAGGCTATCGTTGGGCCAATGTTTTCACTGATTGATAAGTTAGCTATAACCCGGACCACCTTGATCAACACATCCTCGTACTTCACACCTTCTCGGTCTTCTTCTGACCCATTCTCTTTCTTCTCAGTTTTCTGTTTGCTTTTTAACTGAAATAATCAAACCAAAGGCTTGTATGAGGAGTACAAATGATAAACAACAAAATTCTTGACACTGGGAAATGCAAAAAAATATAATAATCACAAACAGTCAAGGTTTAACCACCATGACTACCTTTCCATTTATTTTCCATTAATTTCAATTATATGTATTACTATTAACCATTTCTATGGCAAAATGAACTGAATTCAAATAGAAATATGCAGAATAGAAAACCAGATGTGATGAAGGGCAATAAATCTGTGGATAAACATTGAAATGTGCAAAGAAAATCTACCACTGAAATAAGCACACCATGAGCTCAATTTTGAAGAACCTCATGTTTCAATACAAACATAGCACTATCAGATTCATGCATTTTGATTATATTTAGACTAGAAGAACCTGAACAGGAATCATTCTGGCTGTATTGTACACTTACCCTAACATCTTTTTCCATGTAAGTTTTTAATACTGTAAGTAGTTTTTCTAATGCTTTGGTCTCCTGGAATAATTTATTTCTGGCAAAGTCATTCTTTGCAGTAAGATTGCCCAAGATGAAACACACCCTGACAACCAGGTCCTGGGGAAAGAAGAAAAAAAGTATAAACCATGTTAATCGTGGTATTGTGTACATGTATTGTACGGAATTGAACCAACAAGCTTCTACTGTCCATTTATGTAAGATAAATTCATGCCAGGCAGAAAGTGAAAAGATATCATCATCCAATTATGTTTAGGATAGCAATTTTTCTGTAAGGCTGATCTAAATAAATTGTTTGTTTTTCAGCACCTGCTCACAATAAAAGTAGTCCAGAGGGACATAAGAGGTTGTTCTGAATCATACTGATCAACAATGAAAACCTATTGACAAACTTACCTCTTTTTGTATATGTTTGTTGAGCAAATAAAGGAATGACTTGAAACATCCGAAATGTTCAGAAAGTGCATTACAACAGTCTGTATGCAGCGTTAATTTACTGGAATGTAAAATGATATCAATTACACTCAATTAAGTTTATTCAGTTTATGAAATGAAACAACAAACATTTATAGGTAATGTTTCTGTTTGTAACTAAGTCAAACCTGCTCTTAATTAATGCCATTATCTCTTAATAATTGCACAATCAAACGTAGAAAACGGAAGTTTAAAAGAAAAAGTTAGCTCCCCTAGGAGAGAGTTATCCGCCCCTAGGAGAGCTCTTCATTCAATTCCAGCCTGGCCACCATATAAGCGACTGCAGCCTGATTCCTATCCTCTTTCTCAAACCGAGACCAGTAATGAAACAAGGCCGCGGTACGAGGGGACGGAAGGGTGGGCACATTAAATTAAGAGCAGGTTTGACTTAGTTACAAACAGAAACATTACCTATAAATGTTTGTTGTTTGCTGCCTAAGTCTTAAACCTGCTCTTAATTAATGCCCTAGTACCAACATACGGAGGTGGGAACCTCGGTCTTGTGGTAGAACAAAGTAGGCTAAGTGACCGCTGGAATGACACAGAAACATGGGCATAGCATGAACAATCCATAATCAACAAATGAAACCTTGGTCATCAACATAAAAAGGTTAAACATGTGAATAAGATACTGATGTACTTATCTTTGATTGTTCACAGCCATGTAGCTGTGTTTGTGGTGTGGAAATTATTAGTTTCCCCCCCCGAGTAGTACACAGGCGGAGAGACTATAGGTCTACTCGGGGAAGCCGTCTATACCAAGAGAGGACCTCAGCGAAATGGTTATTGGTCTACTTGGTAAGGCTTATTTATCTTGGCTGTTCCTAAGACCGGGTGAGGCAGAACTGGTCCGGGCCTAGTGATCGCCAAGTCACACCACTCTCAGTCCACAATCGTCTTCCATCCAACCAGCATTTTAGGGAGTTGAGTGCAGAAGACGGCGCTGAGATCATTGAGAAGGACATCAGATTCAACCTGAAGGACACAATCAAAACCGCAGTTAAGGTAAAGATCACACTCACCATGGATACATACATCTTAGGGTGATGATACAGTGTCTGACATCTCTTTAGAGAAACCAAGGTCGTCCATCTGACTTATTTCTTCCTTCAATATGAGATCAATCAATTGTGGACCAATAATATGAATGAGATGGGATGATACAGCAATTTGCAGATTTGCTGCGATGATACAAAATGCCGCCCCCTCCTTTTTTTTTTTAAATTTAGTTGACCACGTGCTGGGCATCTATACGCGGCCCAAGCGTGGTCATCCTATCCGACTGGACTGATATCTCTCAGATAGAAATTGGTGAACGTGGAGTTCGCCGTCCAGACAAGACTGGACAATGTCAAGGAGGGGCAGGTTCTTCCATAAATCTCAACAAAAGAAACCTGGCCGGTAAAGCCGAGGGTAATATGGAGTAGTAATAGAAGATACTAATCTAACTTATCTTTTGAGTGTCTTCCCTTAAAAGGGTAAATCATGGATATGATACAGAATATACTTATTCTTGAGTGCCTCCATCCATGCAGCTGTGCTCGTGGTGTGATATGTAAACTCTACCAAGATGTCAGGATCCTCTACCACTCGGGTTGTTAGGTCTTCTTGGTCTAGAGGGCGCCAAGCCACGCCATTCTCAATCCACCAACGACTTACGTCCAACCTGTCTTGTGAGATGAGTGTAGGATACACAGCTGAGATCATCCAAAAGAAAGTCAGTTTCAAGCTGAAAGACACAAGCAAAACCGTAGTTAAGGCAAAGATTAAAACTCTCAAAGTGTCAGACCACTCAGATTGATGATTAGAGAGTCCATGGTCGTCTATCCGACTTATTCCCTCCTTCAAAGACGATCATGATGAAGTTTTAAAATTGAAACATACTTGAGACAATTGTTGGCTTGGAGAACCCGGGAATCGATTCCGGAACCTCTCGGCTGCAAAGCGAGCGCTCTACCATTTGAGCTAGCTTCCCTGGAGCAAGATGGCTGCCTTGCTGCAATGGTGACAAATTCTGCCCCCCAGTCTCTTCTTGAAAGAACTAACCACGTGCTAGGTAGCCCTTAGTGGCCTAAGCGTGGTCACACTATCTGACTGCACTGACATATCACACAGATAGAAATTTGTGAACGTGGAATTTGCAGTCCAGATACAAGAACTGGACAATATCATGAAGGGACAAGTTCTCCCATACAGACCATGTGTAGCGATGGTACGAAACACATTAGAAGAAGTGGAAGCCAGTAGTGGGGGCGTCAATAGTACATCTACCTTCTGGCAATTGATAAGACTATTTTATGGTCTTCTACAACTACGCGGCTTTTTTTTTTTTTTTTTTTTTTTAAATATCAAGCCTTGCTGACCGGCGAAGGGATATGATAACCGTAGCCGACGAAATCGGTACGAGTAAGATAGTGACGGAAGGCACAAACAGGATCTGGCAGAAGATCGACCCCGAGGCCATGTACAAAGTCTGACAAGGTAGGAATGGAGTACGACGTTGAGCGCACGGACCTGAATGAACAGACTCATTTTTGGCAATAACTTCAGGAATGGGCGGAAAAGGATGCAAGACCAATCCGCTGTCCAGGTCATAGAAGATCTTTCAAGAGCATAAAGATGAGACACTCTGGACGTCAAAGCAAACGCCGCCACAAAGGCCGTGTCATAAGACACAGTTTTATAGACGCGGACTCTAAGGGTTCACAAGATGGTAAATCAGGTCACACAGAACCACACCGATATTCTATTTCGGTAACAGTTGGCGAGTACAACGCGACTGTAATGCGAAGGCGCGAATAAGCGCAGAGATATAATCGTTAAGGCTAAAGTCGGTACCAAAGGTAAGACATAACACGCTAGCCAAAGCAGATCGATAGCCCTCCATGGTGCTAAAATGAAACTCCCTAT
>JAVTVY010053846.1:0-25210 GCA_036873755.1 Hanleya hanleyi
CTGTACTATCCACGCGTATTCACGTCCATCAACAGCTGTACTATCCACGCGTATTCTCGTCCATCAACAGCTGTACTATCCACGCGTATTCACGTCCATCAACAGCTGTACTATCCACGCGTATTCACGTCCATCAACAGCTGTACTATCCACGCGTATTCACGTCCATCAACAGCTGTACTATCCACGCGTATTCACGTCCATCAACAGCTGTACTATCCACGCGTATTCACGTCCAGTGGTCAATACGGGGAGATGTCCAGCAGAACCGACCTCATATATCTACAACCAATAAAGTTGATGGGTTATTTTTGAGGACACATTTGAAATTATTGACAGCACGAATATATATATATTTAGTGAAAGCGCAAACATGGTAAATATGATAAGACTGCTGCACATGTAGATTTGCTTTGACTTTCCTATAATTATACAACATTGTAATTGTTTCCAAAAATGACCTCGAATACATCAAACTGAAGGATCTATGAGTAGAAATTATCTCCCACGAAACAAATTGCAGCATTGTTTTCGAAAATACTAACAATCGTATCCTACTCGAGCCGCAAATAAATCATATTTGTGCCAAATTAGGGTATAACAGAAATATAACATCATAGCTGATCGTTCTACAAATTGATGTCAGCAGACAAATGCTAACAATCGTATCCTACTCGAGCCAGCTGTATACTTGCTGAGTGCCAGCGATGTTCACTGGTTAGTGAATGGTCAATAGTAAGTGAGTAAGGTTTTAACGTCAGTCTCAATAGTTTTAAAGTCATATCACGACGACCCAGTCGTTGCATTATCCTGACATCAGGCAAACCAGTAATTGATCTATCCATTGGTACGATGTAAACTTCTTATACAATATTTGGAAAATTTGCATGCATCTAGCAATTATTTCTCACACAATGGTAATATTTCCCCCGTACATATTGACAATGGCATTTTATACGGACTTAATAAAAACGGTCGCGTACTTAAGAAATTCGTTTTCTCGTCAACGCCGTTATACTAATTGGTCAGTATTGGTACGGACTCATTTTTGGTGGGAATGGAGTAAAATCACCTTGATTTGGTAGAGGTATTTTGTCTGACTGTTGATAGGAGAAATATTTAGTTCACGGTAACATCGAGAGTTGTGAAATGAACGAAACACTATTAAGTTAATGGAAGCAGGATTTACAAGTTATACTCAGGATTAAAATGAAAGGAACTCCTACTCATGCACAGGCACGGCGGAAGCAGTTTGCGATTGGAGAGGACACTATCACAGCATCATAGGCGAGGGCCCAGGGGCCGCCTAGACCCCGGAAGCTCCAGGGGTCTTACATGACCGGAGACGCGTTCTAGCGTATTTCCGAACCATAAAACAAGACATCTTCGTCTGTGTAAACTCTATTTGTTTTGCCTGTTTTGTTATTTTTCAAAACATTTTTTTCCGAATATTCGCCGCCAATTGAATGATGATTTAAATATTAAATATCATTTCAATCGAAATACAAGCGCCTAGTCCATCACACAAGATTCAGGCGTCGTCCATTAAAGAATTTCCGCGTCCATGATCCAAAAGACCTAATTCATATCACAGCATCAGCACCAAATTCAAAAAGAACCAAAACTTTATAAGATTCATAAAAATGTAAGAGAGAACCGGTCAATAGTTGTCAGCAATCTTGCGGGCAAAACATAACGAAATTCCAAAAGTATCAACTCCGCATCGGATCAATATTCTTAGTCCATATAATTTCCGTTGGAGTCGTTATCTAGAGTATGATGTATCTGTCATGTAAAAGGCGACTAACTGAGGCACCCGCGGGGTTCCCGGGTGTGAAAAGAAATAGAAACTGAACGTCGTGATGTGACTGGAATAGTGTTGAGAGCGACGTTAAATCATATTCACTCACTCACCAACCCTGTCACGCTTTGATTGTGACTGTTCATATGAACATCTTGAGCATCTTAAAATAATGGATTCATACGGCAACTAGCCCTGGGTTAAGCGAAAATAAACAGAAGTTACGAAACGTAAGGCAATAAGTCTTGCACGCTACGTTCGTATTTTGCTATCAGCATGCGATATATGTCGCAAAATTTGAGAAACTTTCACTGGAGGCGGCATATCTCTCAGATTCTTCAATGATGTACCCAGATTTTTTTTCAACTTAGGGAGTCGAACAAAGTTCACGTTACTAATGTGAATCTGCATTAAATACATATATATGTTTGTTCACTTCTTTCTCCTTTGCTTTTTGGAGGGTATGGTTTTGTGTCGTGTGCGGGGTTTTTTTTGGCGGAAAATATTGGGGGGAGGGAGGGGGCCATGCCACCTCCCCGCCCCCTGTTCCGCCGTCCCTGGTGAGAGGGGACCATGATCGTTTAGAAAGTGAAAGAGTCAAGGATAAAGTAATAACGAAATAATGTTAAGCGATAGTCAAGCGACAAATCATCTAAATCCAGTAATTGAACAGTCGATGGCCTATGACGAAAAGTTGAAAAGTAGAAAACAAAAAGATACAAATGAGACGGATTCCTTCGAGGAGAACATCATACACGAGGAACGACCTTCCGTTGTCAATAATATGAAGAACAACAAAGCTCCGAATGTTTTTAAAATATTAGGGATTTTCTTTCAGCATTCGCATACAAGTGTGAAACTTCACACACAGACCTCTACTTTTATGCTAAATGCTGAACATTTTATGCTTAGAGCAAACAAATCGATGTCCTCCCAGGGTCTACCGTCGATAAAAGATAGCAAAGGAGTTTACAGAACTTAAAAGAGGAATCTAAAAGGGGAATTGCCACTAAAGTCTGTCCATTTTAATTAGTCGTCTACTTCGGAGCTTGTCACTAATCAGCCGTTAACTCTGCATAAATTTTCTTTTTTTGCATCGTGTAGAACAAACAGAAGTCTACAAAATGACTACTATTTCTCCGTGATATCGATAATATATCACGCTTGAAATAACTTTGTAATTCTCTCCATATAAAACTCCAGTACAGTTGTTTCATGTACCGGGCCTCAATTACATATAGAGAGAGGTCATAATGTATTCGTGTGTAGTACAAAGATAAACAATGCCGTGTATGGTCATAGAGTTGTGCGCAGTTTATCATTTGGCAATTTCACTGGGCATAGGATATAAGCGACACTCCCAGGGACCGCCTATTATTATTGTATTCGGTATCAATGACCTTTGTGCCAGTGAGCATGACTGTATCACTACGTCTCCCTGTGGAATTAAGGCCCGGTACATAAACAACTGTACTGGCGTTCTATATGGAGAGAATTAAAAAGTTAGTTCAAACGTGATATATTATCGATACCACAGAGAAAGGATAGTCGTTTTGTAGAATTCAGTTTGTTATACACGCTGCAAAAAAGAAAATTGTTGCAGGGTTAACTATTGATATTTGACAAGCTCCAAAGTAGACGACTAATTAAAATGGACAGACTTTAGTAGTTGAACCATACTCGGTTACTCAAAAGTATCCACTCAACCTGGAAAGGGCACTTAAAGTTCCCGGAGGTATTGTCAAAACCTTGAAAGGGCAACTGAAATACCCAAAAGTGTTCAAACAACGTGGAAAGTGCAACTAAATACTCCAAAGTATTCACACAATTGAAATACTCAAAATTATTCAAACAACGTGAAAACGGCGATTGCAATACTAAAACATATTCAAACAACGTGAAAAGGGCAATTGCAATACCGTACTTCAAAGTATTCACACAATGTGGAACTGGGAGTTCAGTTCTCAAAAATATTCAAACAACGTGGAAAGGGCAATTGAAATATTCAAAAGTATTCAGACGTGGATAGCGCAATGTATTCAAACAGCGTGGAAAAGGCAATTGAAATACTCAAAAGTATTGGCAACAGTTTGGAAAGGGCAACTGAAATACTCAAAAGTATTCAAATGACGTGAAAATGGCAATCAAAATACTTCAAAGTATTCTCGTCGACTTTACAGCAAGATGATCGCAATTTCGACATCATAAACTATCTCTTTCTGGACAGTAATATTCTAATGGAACCTGTAGAAACTTATAAAACATGGATATATACATCCAAGTGCCTCCTGTCAAATTTCTCAAATTTGGCGATATTCATGTTCATATGAAGTCACAATCAAAGCGTGGCTTGGGTGGACGACGACTGAGCGTACCTTACTGACTTATCCAACCGATTGGGTCTGACAGAGCCAGGGCAAGACTACATTAGATATAGGTTCACTGGCCAGTGTAAAGGCTATATATACTATGAAAGAGAGCAGTGATAAGACCAGTGCACTTTTAGATACAGGATGTTCTAAATTAACCAGAGTTAACAAATCTATCAGCTATCATTTATGTAAAACATTGTCAAAAGAGGCATTTTGTGTACCAAAAAGTGAGTAAGTTCTACAACTATAATTTATCCGAATAATCACTAGATTTGTCTAAATATTACAATAAGATAACCTAACGTATGTGTGTGTGTGTATGTGATTTTTTGCGCTTTCTGGGACGTTATTTCAAACATGTTGGGACATTTTCTACATGGACATGCAACAATCCTGTTACAGTAACATCCCACAATAACTTGTTTATGAAAATTGCATATTTTTGAAAAATAAGACATCCTTAAAAATACAGCTGGAGAATGGATTTTTCTTGTATACCGAAAACTGACAAAGTTCACAAACATGTTTAAAAGTTTTCTTCGAATAGTGATTAGCTTTGCATAAAATTGCATCAAAATGACCCGAGTCATTGCTATTTAAAGATTCATCTAGCTAGTTTCATTTATTAATTCAATTTAAAACATGACAGGCAACAGGCCCAATCTATTGGGAGTGCCGTTAAGCAAGAATGATATGATATCTTACCTGGACTTGGCTTGGTAAGTTAATCAGCGAGTTGGTTGTTTAACTGAAATAATGAAGACTGATCCTACTCCACGCGCTAATGTGAACTTGCAGGATTCCTAATCACAAAAGGACGCACCTTCGTCGTGTCTGTGCGCCACCGTCTCACTAACCGCTGGAAAGTTCATGGTTATTTATTGCAATTCATATTTCAGACATAGGTAGGTCATTGTACATATTCATCCAATGAGTATCGATCTCTGATCAACAATCAATGTCACGGTCAGGTCTTACATGCTCCTCCCTCGTGGTCGTTTTTGGGAAGGGGCTTGGGCGATTTGGGGGCTCTCAAGTAGGCCTGGTCGTATATAGTTCATAAAATAATAAATCAGTAAATATTGCAGTCTGACATGTTCTTATACACTATGGGTCGGCATGGCATTATTATCGGTTAATATTTCTGTAAATTCTGTGGGAGAAATCTGCTACTCTAGCTTGAATTTTGCATTGACCAGTTGTCGTGTGAACGAGTGAATACAATTTCTCTGATCGTGTGTCCGGGTAACAAGTTGTATTTGCTGGCAGCATTCGGTCATCCTCGTGCATATTATCCATCCATCGTACTTCCACAACCGGAACCACTTTTACATGGCGTGTTAAACTGAAAACCTGGTGCATTCTTAAAAATAAAATAATGCATAATTCGCAATGATTTAATTCGCAGATTTTGTGTTTCAGGTGCTCTCTCGAGGTTGTGGTCAATCTAGCAGTATCCATACCGATCTATCAACCCGTATTATTATTATACACAGTTGACGTAGGGCAGAGGAGTGCTCGACTTTGCAATGTGCTTGAGAAGCGCTAGATTTATTCTTGAACGTCCTGGCTTATGACGACGTGTACACACGACCAATTATTTCTGATTGTGAATAGTGTTCACGCTATTTTGCCGTATTTTGGACTAGCTGACGTTGAAGTTTGAAAATTGGTCAAAAAACATTGATCTTGAGTAGTATTAAAAGCGTATAAAACGCTCATTGATCTTTGACCTCTGAGTGCAACTTCGGGGTGCTTTGTCACGTGACTGGAAGCGATCTGCGCATAATACCCAATAACATGGTGCGCACGGGTCAAATGGCACTTCCGGTCACGTGAAAAAAGACACGGACAAGGACTCAGATATCAAGGTCAATAGGCGTTTATATACGCTTTCAAAAGGAACATCTCCCTTGTTTCGTCTACCTGTCCCTAACTATTCCCCTCGATGATATTCGTTCACTTCAATGTTAATTGACATCTCCGGGACTACCGCAATTCTATCTTGCCCTGTCAAGGGTATATTTTTCTGGGGTAATAGGGAAATTCACATGCATATCAATACCTGCAGCTATATAAGGGGAATCCCCATGACTCTGGAGGGAGTCGAACCCGCAATGCCCTAATATGCCTCAGGTACGAAGACTCCCCGACATATTCTTCTATGTTCAGCCTAATAGGCTGAACCCACTCATTGACATTTTCTTTCACAGTATGGAGTGTGGCACCTTAATTTTTTTGTCTCATGTTGTAGAATACGATGGAAGGGGTTTCGAGGTCATGGGTTGAATTCCGCTGTAAAGTTCTAACTGAGCATACGTTGTGCACAGGCAGATCTGGGGTCGACGTTTTGGGGTCTGGGTGGACCATTCTTTGTCCGAGTGGGTCGTGTGAGTTGTCATATTGAATCACTCGTGGGACAGATTTACTGGATTGGTATGTATTAGATGTGCGCTCAATCTGGGCATGCGAAGCCGTAGAGTAGTATAGAAAGAGCATTTAAATGGATGTTTTGGGATAGAGAAGGATCATCCGTGGTCCGAATGGGTCGTACGGGGTGTCATGTTGCTGCCCTCGTGGGAGAGAGCCCGACTGGGTTTGTAGTGGAACTGCCATCAATCTGCGCATGCGCAGACGTGGAGTAGTAGAAATTTGAATGGACTTGAGGCAGAGATGGATCATCCGTGATCAGATTGGATCGCATGGAGTGTCATGTTGAAGCACACGTGGGGAGATTACAAGCGTCTAGTCCGTCATTCATAATCCAGCCGTCGTCCATTAGAGAATATCCGCGTCCATAATCCAAAGACCTATTTCGTATTCCATATAACAGTATTAGCACCAAATTCAAAAAGACGATCATAGTATACATAAACATAAGCTTGTTTCCTGCAAGAGAGAAGCGGTCAACAGTTTTCAATGATGCCGGCAAGACATCATGATGTTCCAAAAGTATCAAATCCGTATCGCTGATCAGTATTCTTAATCTATAATATTCGTTATAGAGTCGTCATCTAAAAAAAAAAGATGTATCTCAGTCACGCTTTGATTGTGACTGTTCATATGAGTACCATGAGGATCTTGAAGTACATGGGTTCATACGGCCCCTAGCCCCGGGTTGAGCGGAATTAGACACAAGATACGAAACGTAGCGCCATAGATTTTGCACGCTACGTTCGTATTTTGCTATCAGCATGCGATATGTATCGCCAAATTTGAGAAACTTTGAGTGGAGGCGCTTGGTGGAATAGCCCTGTTTTATAAGATTCTGAAACAATGTTTTGTGACGTTGGTTAAAATCATCACATTTAACACAGGATCTAGCAAATGCTACTAAGCGTGATATGTATACGCCATATGCAGGTCCCACTGGAATATTACTATCCAGAAAGGGATAGTTTACGATGTCGAAATTGTAATCATCCCTTTTGTCATAAAGTCGACGAGAGAGAATGCCCGCTTCATTTTTATAGAGATAGAGATCTAAATAAGATGTGCCTGTAGGGCTATCTGTAGTTTCCTTCAAATCCAGTGAAGGTGGATATATATCCTTCACTGCATCATTTATATAGCGATTATGCACAGCGAGAAGATCGTCTATATAGCGTTTGGTGAATGAGAAGGAACGGGCTTTGAATGGATCGGTTTTTGAAAGCGCCTGCATATAGTCATATTCATAAGAGAACAGATACAGGTCAGCCAACAGGGGTGCACAATTACTACCCATTGGAATACCTATATGCTGTTGATATATTGTGTTGCCAAATTTCACATAGATATTTTTAATAAGAAATTCAAGCAACTCTATAAACAAAGAAACATCCCATGAATGATATCTCTTGTATGTAGTCGAGCTAAAGAATGCTTGATGGCTTCCGACATTAATATATCTACGATCAGTTTTCTTGAACACAGATACTATTAATGAACTTAGACGGTCATTAAGGTCCTGATGAGGGATTGTAGTATAGAGAGTCGAGAAATCCCATGTGGATACATGTCTGTACGGTATGTGACCTTTAGCATCAAGTTCTTCCGTAAGACATTTTGAATTTTTCAATATCCACATACATTCAACGCCCGAGTTCTTAGAAATAGTGGCGCAATATCTTTCCCAAAATGTTTTTACCTCCTGAAGGGCCCTCGTCAATAGGGTTGAAAGAAGCTTGGTGGTGCAGCTTCTAGAACCAGCTATGAATCTAGCTTTGTATGGTGATTTATGCATTTTGGGAGTCCAGTATATTTTTTGGTATGTCGTTATGATTGGTTGGAAGACAAATACCTCTTTCCCTGAGAAACTTTTTGTGATTGTTAAATAAATCTTCCAGAGTAAATGCAGTTTGGGAGTAAGTAGACGTATTTGATGAGGATATGTCTACACTCAATTCTTTAACCAGCACCTGGTAATAGTAATATTTACATATGAATATTATATTATTCGGAGCTTTGTCTGCTGGGACAATGACGAATTTACTCTGGAGATTTGCTAGAACTTCTTGCGAATTGAGGTTTCTCAGTACTTGTTTTGCTTGGGGAAGAGTACTTCTGTCAATATGGCGGATTGTTTCAACGACCTTGCTCTTGGTGAGGTCCAGCTAATCAGCGAGTACTGTAGGTTCAACTTTTTCTCGCTTAGACCAATCAATAACGTACTGTTCCAATGCAGACAGGACTATCTTCTGGTCGGCCTTCAGATTTATTCTTCTTGGCTCTCTATATTTAGGTCCTTTCATCAGAAGTAATTTCAGATCCTTATCACTCACCACATCAATATGTTTGCATATTCACAATCACAACTATAGCCTCCTGACGGGTATAAGTTCCAGTCAAACTCCTTGACAGCATTGGAGTAATTGAATATTTTGGTGGCTATAGATTTAGTATACTTATATGAAATGCAAGGAGGTTCTGTGAACTTGAAATAGTTTGGTACAGCGTTGGGTACCTCTGGATCATTCAGGAGTCGAGGTAAATTAATGATGTCCAGTCCTTTATCTAAGTAGTTGAGTTTTGAGAAAAGCCGATCTTGAGATGTTTCGATTATGTTCACTGGACGATACAACCGAAAATACGCTATATCCATACTTTACTGATTTTTGATGGTATTATATTTCCTGAAGACGCAGATTGTTGTATATCTCTGGGCTATTTGATTTAAAGCTCTCAGAGGTAACGCATACAGAACTGTATGTAAACTATGTATACTATTGGGTGCGTTAGTTAAACCCACTAAGTAATTTAAAGTGATATGATCGTGAATCATCGAACTATTAAACTTTCGCCAACCATGGCTGCGTTGTCTCCGTTGATGGGGTTTAAATAGTTGGGTAATGAGACTACTTTCTGTCCGCGGAGGAATACAAAGGTTACAGGTTGCCGGAACTATTTTTGACCTCCACGTGACCTTGAGCTGGTGGCGCCCCCTGGCGCCCCAGAGGTGAAAGGCGATGGGGCGTGCCCTATACCTTTAACCTGGAAAAAGGGGACCAAGAGTTACCTCCCTGGAAAACCTTGCACGAGATCCACTTACTACTAACGTCGAGGCAAGACCGTACACCTCGTGAAATGGCAAGACTGGCCCTAGCAAACCAGGTGAAACGGATATAAATCCAGGGCCCACAAAGAAAAAAAGCTCGTCTGAGTTCAGTCTACACTCGGTTATGAACACAGTGTTATTGACAAAGGTGCAACTGCCTGTGAACATTACGTTTAGCAAAACGCGCAAAAAGGACAAGTGAGCTTTGTGGTGACACTTCTGGTCCTATCGGGTGTCTTGTGAGGGTGTGTGTGTGTTACGACGTCGCCTACCCCGTCTCTTTAGTCAACCAACACAGGACGCAGCAACCGCCCGTGAGTTGGGAGACTACATCCACACTAGCCACGGGACGACCCCGATCCCAATGGTCTCGTGACCACCGCCAGGAAAAAGGTTATAGACCTGGCACCAAGCATCACATTGAACACTGACTGGGCCTGAAAGCCGTCCGTTCACTTCCACCCACGGTGAACGCACCAGCGCACCGACAACCTTGGCAAGGCTCGACGCAAGCACCACTACATCAACAACAATTACAAGCGTATGGTCCGTCATTTATAATTCAGCAGTCGTCCATTACAGAATATCCGCGTCCATAATCCAAAGACCTATTCCACATTCCATATAAAAGTAATAGCACCAAATTCAAAAAGACAATCATAGTATACATAAACAAAGGCTTGTTTCCTGCAAGAGAGAAGCGGTCAACAGTTTTCAATGATGCCGGCAAGATTTCATAATGTTCCAAAAATATCAAATCCGTATCGCTGATCAGTATTCTTAATCCATAATATTCGTTGTAAAGTCGTCATCTAAAGAATGATGTATCTCAGTCACGCTTTGATTGTGACTGTTCATATGAGTACCATGAGGATCTTGAAGTACATGGGTTCATACGGCCCCTAGCCCCGGGTTAAGCGGAATTAGACACAAGTTACGAAACGTAGCGCCATAGATCTTGCACGCTACGTTCGTATTTTGCTATCAGCATGCGATATGTATCGCCAAATTTGAGAAACTTTGAGTGGAGGCGCTTGGTGGTGTAGCCCTGTTTTATAAGTTTCTGCAACAATTTTTTGTGACGTTGATTAAAATCGTCACATTTAACACAGGATCTAGCAAATGCTACTAGGCGTGATATGTATACGCCATATGCAGGTCCCACTGGAATATTATTGTCCAGAATGGGATAGTTTACGATGTCGAAATTGTAATCATCTCTTTTGTCATACAGTCGACGAGAGAGAAGGCCCGCTTCATTTTTATAGAGATATAGGTCTAAATATGATGTACCTGTAGGGTTATCTGTAGTTTCCTTCAATTCCAGTGAAGGTGGATATATATCCTTCACTGCGTCATTTATCCACAGCGAGAAGATCGTCTATATAGCGTTTGGCGAATGAGAAGGAACGGGCTTTGAATGGATGGGTTTTTGAAAGCGCCTGCATATAGTCATATTCATAAGAGAACAGATATATAGGTCAGCCAACAGGGGTGCACAATTAGTACCCATTGGAATACCTATATGCTGCTGATATACTGTTGCCAAATTTCACATAGATATTATTAATGAGAAACTCAAGCAACTCTATAAACAAAGAAACATCCCGTGAATGATATCTCTTGTATGTATTAGAGCTAAAGAATGCTTTATGGCATCCGACATTAATATATCTACGATCATTTTCCTTGAACACAGATAATATTAATGAACTTAGACGGTCAATAATGTCCTGATGAGGGATTGTAGTATAGAGAGTCGAGAAATCCCACGTGGATACATGTCTATACGGTATGTCACCTTTAGCATCAAGTTCTTCCGTAAGACAATTTGAGTTTTTCAAAATCCACATACATTCAACGCCAGAGTTTTTAGAAATAGTGGCGCAATACCTTTCCCAAAATGTGTTTACCTCCTGAAGGGCCCTCGTCAACAGGGTTGAAAGAAGCTTGGTGGTGCAGATTCTAGAACCAGCGATGAATCTAGCTTTGTATGGTGATTTATGCATTTTGGGGGTCTAGTATACTTTTGGTATATCATTATATTTGGTTGGAATTACAACACATATAAGGGAAGTGTACCTCTTTCCTTGAGAAACGTTTTGTGATTGTTTAATAAATCTTCCAGAGTAAAAGCATTTTGAGAGTAAGTAGACGTATTTGATGACGATATGTTTACACTCAATTCTTCAACCAGCACCTGGTAATAGTAATATTTACATACGAATATTATATTATTTGGAGCTTTGTCTGCTGGGACTATGACGAATTTTCTCTGGAGATTTGGCAGAACTTCTTGCGAATTGGGGCTTCTCAGTACTTGTTTTGCTTGGGGAAGGGTACTTCTGTCAATATGGCGGATTGTTTCAACGACCTTGCTCTTGGTGAGGTCCGGCCAATCAGCGAGTACTGTAGGTTCAACTTTTTCTCGCTTAGACCAATCAATAACGTAATGTTCCAAAGCAGACAGGACCCAGCCCGTATTAGACTTACCAATTTCGGTGTAGCAAGCTAACACTCCAGCGAATATTACTCCAACCATGGACAATGGTAGCAACATCCCTTCCAACTGGGGAAGGCAAGACGCATTTCTTCGTGAACGTAGTATGAAACACCACGAGCATGATTATCTTCCTTTCGGTCCGATTGTGTGGTGTTATGGAGAATCGAGAAGGATAACAACATCTGAATACGAAACTCATCATTACATGTGCATGATGTCGCCGCGAATACAGAATTACGTACCTACGCTCCGGGTACAAAAGACGGCCCCTTCCGAGTTATTCCGGGCCACTGTTCGTGGAGCGGACCCTTACCGTGTACACTGTCTGTATGAGATCGCAGCCCACCTCTCAGAACTTGGGGAGCCATACGACAAGTCTCCGAACCCTTCTGAGAAAGACAGGAAAATTTACAGAAAGGCGGGTTTTGAATGACCATCTTAGCCTCCTTTGCAGCTACGGTGCTGGGACCCTTAATCGGCGGACTCGATGATCGAACATAGAAGCCTGGCACTGATCGAATCACGACTCCTTCAAAGCATGTAATCACTATACCATACCAGCCACCCTCAGCACGTTGAACACACTGGCTTACGAGATTTCGCAACGGTCAGAGTTGAGCGACATTGAGGTATTGCAACGGTACAATCAGACACTCCAATGGTACATGTGCCCTGGTTGACATGTAACATGCACCCGTATGGAGAACAACGAATACAATCCAAAGTTCCAGCTGCTGTTCAGCCCCATAAACTTACCCTACCGAGGTGGGATCCATGGCGCGAGGAACATGCGAGAGAGCATATGGACTGCATCTATTCAGACGTGGTCGACGCCCACATCGTTGGAGACATTAACGTGCTCTAACTATGTATCTGCTCGATGATAGGCAACTATGAAGACCCATCCTCTATCTAGCGGTCCGAAAGACTACCGTTCGCTCCGTCATCATCTATATAAGGGACGATACCGAACAACGGATCGCACTCGAGCGTGGTACGATAATTTTCAGGTCCGAGCATCCCAGTTCGCATAACGACTGTCACTTACGAATGCAATACGCCCAACATCGTGAATCATTGCACCACGCAAATCGGAGGTAGAATGTCCGTGTTTAGCGGCACGCGTATTCAACGAGGGTATGGACCAGGGGCGTGTTCAAAACCTAGCTTTCGACCGCTTCTCACGCTTGAAATCAAAGCGCTCGGAAACAAGTCTTTCGGTGGGGTCTGCAAGCAAGGGGGTTGCATTCAGCTGTGTTGTGAGCCGATAGGCAGTCAAATGCCCGAGCCAAAGAATCGTGCCTCTTCTCGGTTATGGAAAGCCATCAGTGTCATAACCTCTGGTTTTCCACACGTGGTAATTCGATTTTCCACGCGTGGAAAATCCAGCCAATGGCTTGACTTGTAATTACCACGTGTGGATATTTCGACCAATTACTGAACTTGGAAATACCACACGTGGAAATTATTTACCACGTGTGGAAAATATCCACCAATGATAGAACTGGGAATACCACGTGTGGAAATTATTTACCACACGTCGTATTTATCACCCAATCATTGCATTCGGAAATACGACGCGTGGTAAATAATTTCCACGCGTGGTATTTCACTGGGTTTTTCACACGTGGTAATTCTCTTTTCCACACGTGGTAATTCTATTTTCGAATCTACGAATCAAAACAATCGTTACAGAAAGCAGATTCACGCATTTTCACCCTGTCTTATCTGTCGTACGGTCGTCGACCTATACGACTCAGCCTCAGGTGGAACTCCTGCACTGCTCAACAAAAACTTATTAAAGTTTGCTACACGTACCTGTATTTTATGAAATTGACAGTGTCCTGTTGCAGATTGTCTGTTCCAGCTAGACGAACACATTCGGAGAACTGATACTTGAACCCCGCAAACTGTCGATTTCCGACATTCTGAAGGGACCAGCTTTCTTCGTTAAGCTCTTATTCATTGGCTGGGCAAAATAAAATTTCGACGCGTGGATAAATGGGAATACCACGTGTCGAAATTATTTACGACGCGTCGTATTTCCGAATTCAATGATTGGTTGATAAATACGACGTGTGGTAAATAATTTCCACACGTGGTATTCCCAGTTCTGTCATTGGTGGATATTTTCCACACGTGGTAAATAATTTCCACGTGTGGTATTTCCAAGTTGAGTAATTGGTCGAAATATCCACACGTGGTAATTACAAGTCAAACCGTTGGCTGTATTTTCCACGCGTGGATAATAGAATTTCCACGCGTGGAAAATCGAATTACCACGTGTGGAAAACCAGAGGTTATGACACTGATGGCTTTCCATACTCGGTCGCCTAAGCACAATGCGTCATGCGGCAAGGGCATACAATGCGTGTGATCCTGAGACAAAACATCACTCGACGACTGTCTAAGTGACGACGCATTCAAAGAAATATTTGGGTAGCATGGCCTTCATTCATGCCGGGTCGTGCCCCTCTACAAACAGAGAATTTGATTTGTATATAGAGCCTTCAATTCAGATCAGTGCTGAAGTGGGTCAATGGTTGTAACATCTAGCCCTCTCCAGCATCATGGGGGGTCGTTGGTCGAGTGGTCTAAGGCGCTTTGCTGATGACCGCTAGTCTCACACCGCTGAACCGGCACGGGTTCGAGCGCAGCTGGTTCATGTGTGAAAGTTTTCAGTTACTTGCCGACGGGCGGTGGTTCTCTCCGGGTACTCCTGCTTCCTCCATCAACCAAACTGACTGTCACCATATGAGTGAAACAACCTTGAGTGTGACACGACGCCTAAATAACCGATAAGGATTTTTCGGTCGTTCGGCCGTCGTCCATAAAAGAATTTCCGCGTCAATAATATATTCCAAATGTGTATGAAATAAAGATAACACGAAAGATGGTTTCATGCGAGAGGGAAGCCGTCTACAACTTTTCGATGATGTCAACAAGGCATGATGATGTTCTATACATAAAATCCTAATCATTGCAAATGGTTTTTTGTCCGAATGAATTCCAAGTAGTTTCCACAGTATGTATCTGAGTCACGCTTTGATTGTTTATATCACATGATATTTTTATATCATATCAACTAATTTTTGTATGCGTTTTAACTTTGTTATTAATGTTGTTATATTGTTTACAGTCGGCATAAGTAGCCATCGGCTAATGTTTTATCATTGTAAAAACCGACTTTAAATAAAGATTTGATTGATTGATTGTGGGTGATCTGGAGTGTTATTAAAACTACCCCTAGCCCCCAGTTAAACTAAAATAGACAGAGGTAAACGAAACGTAACGCCAGAGATCCTGCACGCTACGATCGTATTTTGCCGTCAGTGTACGATATTTATCACAGAATTTGAGAAACGTTGAATGGAAGCATTTTGTGGTATAACCCTGTTTGACAAGTTTCTGCAGTAATACTTTGTGGCGTTGATTATAATGATCACAGTCAGCACATGATATAGCAAATGCTTCCAAGACAGATATGCAGGTCCTTCTGGAATATTGCTATCCAGAATGGCTAGTTAACTATGTCAATATTGTAATCGTCTCTTTTGTCGTAGACTCAACGTGAGAGAAATCCCTGGTCATTCTTGTAAAGGTATAGATCCACATATGATATTATCATTGGTTTCCTTCAAATCCAGTGAAGGGGGTAAATATTCTTCACAGCGTCGCTAATATAGGGGTTATCCAGTGCTAAGAGATCGTCTATATAACGTTTGGTGAATTGGAAGGATCGGCGTATCCATGCGAGCACGGATATATATATAGGTCTGCCATAAGTGTGCACAGTTTATGACGATTTGGATTCATATATGCTATTGGTATATGGTATTGCCGAATTTCACAAAGATGTTGTTAATGAGAAACTTAAGCAATTCTAGAAACCAAGAAACATCCCAAGCATGTGCAAAAAAATGGGACACAAGCGTGAGTGTGCACGACCGCGCGTATTGCAGATCACTGCTCTGCACCAGACTATCCAATTATACTATGGCTCAACGTAGCAAGGCCGAATATAAACAGTTATATCTAAATAAATATATGTTTACTAAAATACGTTTACCGCTACAAACATTTTATAGTATATCACCTTCCCTGTGGTGTAAATTAGTATAATTTATGGTTTAATTACGTCAAAATTTGATTTTAAAAGTGTACTATAGCACAGGCCCGCAAAACAAAGAGGTTTGGGAGATGTGGGCGGTGGTATTAGGGTGAAGTGTCGAAATATGGGGTCTCTATATATAACCCCATGCTTTATATAAATCCACAACAAGGTGTGGAACGCACTCTCGGTGAATCGAGAAATAAACGGTTTACCGCCAAACAAAATACATCAGCATATTCTATCACTTTATATTTTCCCGTCGTCAAATTAGTAAATTCGTGCAATTTTTTACCAATACCGCCCGATTCAAAATCCAACGTAACTGTCCATCCATCCAGGAACAGTGAGATTATGGCGGGCTTCGTTTTCAATTCTGATTGGTCAATCGCGACAGCTGATCAGTGCGTGACCTCCCTTGCCAACCTCCCCACAGCGCATGCTCCATTTCGCAGGCTTCATTACCATCCCTGCCACCAATAGTGGAAGTTGACCTTTACTACGTTGCTATGACGTATACGGGAAACCAACCAACGCACGGTTCATTTTGAATCCGGCCGAACACCTCATTTAGTGTTGCACATGAGCGATCTACTTTTCATATGCTCTGTCCAGATAAACAGGGAAAATTATCTCCAGATAATTCTTTTTAACGCTAGGTCAACAGAGGTATTATGCAGACATGAAAAGTTATCGAAATGTTCGATAAACATCTATTTTACTATATATGATGTCACTTCCGGCGATGTGCGCGAAGGCCTGAATCCGGTCCAAAAATCTGACTGGTGGCTGGGGTGTTATTAGACCCCCAGCGAGGTGGTTGCTCTCTTGCCGGAGGCGTGTCGCGACTGACCAATCAGAATTGAGAACGAAGCCCGCCATAATCTCACTGTTCCTGGATGGATGGACAGTTACGTTGGATTTCGAATCGGCCGGCAAAGGTAAAAAATTGCACAAATTTACTAATTTGACGACGGGAATATATAAAGTGATACTTGTAGAATTTGCTGATGTATTTTGTTTGGCGGTAAACCGTCTATTTCTCGATTCACCCAAAGTGCGTTTCACACCTTGTTGTGGATTTATATAAAGCATGGGGTTATATATAGAAACCCCATATTTCGACACTTCACCCTAATACCACCGCCCACACCGCCCAAAACTCTTGTTTTGCGGGTCTGTGACTGTAGCGAATCTCTTTCCCATTTTGAATTTTGTCTACAAAAGATTATTTTTTCACTCACCCGTATTGCCAAAATAAAATTTATTTACCCCTCACCAGAAAGATAAAGGTTTACTTAAAAAGTTTATGTAATTATGTTTGTTACTATATGATGAGAAAATATGGCAAAACACTTATGAGCAAAATGTAACTTTTCGTGGAGACACGGTCGGCTGCACGCCTACTGTTGTCTCTGACTGTGCGAAAGCTAAAGCCCGGCGCACACGAGAGCTATCAGCTCAGGGGCTAGCTCTCGTGTGCGGGCAGCTTTTGGTGAGTTTTTGGCCTCGCGAGGCCGGCAAAAAAATGTCAAACTTGTTTGATAATTTCGCCTCGCGAGGCCAAATCCTCAGCGTGTGCGGCGAACGCAAGTCAACAGCTCAGCAGTTTTACTGGACCGGCCAATGAATCGCATGTTATTTTCACTCGATTCATACGCACGACTCTTCAAAATGGACTTGAAGGGAACTCGTGTGCGCCGGGCTTAAGCCTCAATTGGCTGTCAGCTCAGGGGCTAGCTCTCGTGTGGTTTCAGCGCACACGTTGAGCAAAAGTTTCACGAAACTGATTTCAGTAACGTCTTCTTCGAGACAATTTTAAAGAGTCGTGCGTATGAATCGTGTGAAAACAAGTTTGATATTTTTCTCCCGGCCTCGCGAGGCCAAAAACTCTTTAAGTCCGGCGCACACGCACACGAGAGCTATCAGCTGAGCTGATGGCCTCAATTGCCTGTCAGCTCAGGGGCTAGCTCTCGTGTGCGTGAAAAACAAGATTCCACAACCCATATCGCGATGAACAGGTGCGAATTGCCCAGTATGGACCTATCCATTGAGCCAGTAGGCCTATGGGCCTATCCAGACCTCCGTGAACTTTTCGAAAAATTTCACCGCTTAGCTCAAAGACCCTTCCCATCGTGTTTTACGTGGTGAGACGAAGAAAACAAGACCCCACAACCCATAGTAAAATCCACAAAAAATGACCACCCCTATACCCATATAGGCATTTTCCCGTATAGATGCAAATGTGCGAATCAGGCCCTATTTTATGGGTAAAATCCGTGTTCCGCTATTTATATTTTCGGGACAAATCCTAATTTTACATACACCCACCAATGACTTGATCGCCCTGGAGGAGCGCTTCACTTTGACACCTCACTCAACCCAATCGGTCCACTAGGGGCCCCTCTCGCTCCCAAAATGTCCCGAAGACTGCCGGAGAATTTTCCTCAGCTCTCCGCGTATTTGGGACTACTTTTTCTGTCCACGGAGGCTTTTTCCCGCGACCGCATCACCGCCGACGGCTTCACCGCGGAGGAATACATGCCCCAAAGGTCACGTGACCGGAAGTGACGTCACCATGGCAACCACTTGATCTGCGCAAACCACTTGATCTGCGTAGTGACCTGTCAAAATTGGAACTCTTCTGTGTTCGGAGGTAGTTTTTCTCCCCAATATGCAAATTTTTTAGGTCAACGGTCAAGTTGCGTTAATATCAGTGTTATATACTACTCAAGCAGTACGGAAAGCAGCAAACAACATGAGATTTGGACTATTACAGAAACAATATATGATACCGTTGTTACCGCCCCCTATTTCACTACTAATAAGTGTAAAAAAAAAGGCTGTAAAATGTTATATAGAAATCTCTTGACCTTTAGATTTACTGTACCAAACAGTTCTTGAAAAAAATTATAGTGATTCGGGGTGATATATATGGAATAATAATGTAACAAAGAGATGTGAAATATAAATGGTTTCGATACAGAATTATTAACCGAATATTGACTACCAACATTTTTGAACATAAACTTTACCCTGATATATCTAATGTATGTACATTTTGTAGCAAAGTTCCAGAGACTATTATTCATCTCTTTTGGGAATGTGAACATATCTACCCTTGGTGGAGTTTACTGGAAAATTGGTTCGCTTCGGCGGGTGTTCCAATTATATTTTCTCCAGAAAAAGTTATACTTGGTCTTTTACAACCCAGAAACCAGCCACTCAACTACTGTATTTCTATTATTAAATTTTCTATATATAAAATGAAAGTAGTTAAAAATCCCTTGGTTGAAAAGTGTTCAAAACGCTTTAAATGTGCGTACGAAACCGATAAGTATTTCCAGTATAAGAACTGCGAATGGCGCTTGTTTTACTAGTATTGGTCATCGCTGCATTTACTGGTTAGACTCTTATGATGTTGTTTGCGTAGATATATCGAGGTGTAATGACGATGTATCTGTTTGTTGTATAACATGAGTTTCTAATTACAAATACAACCATTTTTGTTTAGTACAATAAAATATGGTATGTACAATGTGTATTACCTAACAAAACCAAATAAGATATACAAAAAAAAATCAGTGTTTGTTCTATGCGATTTAGTGTTAAGTCCAGCCACGATCAGCACAATCTTAATGAATTATCAGTTTCATATGACATCCGCCTTTCTTTTTCGATAAAAACGCGGAAATGGCCGCGTTCGGCACCCACAACTTCAAATAATTCAACTTACGCATCGACGGACGAATTGGTCTTTTCTTTCAGAGGAGTTAGAAGTTGAATTTGACGAAAAATTACGAGGCTATGGGTAAATCAGATCACCAATATTTTAGGGGTGGGGGGAGTGACCTCTTCTATTTCGATTCTACGTTGACTTTTTTACAAGCGTTGATCAGCATTAATTACAAAACTTGATTTCAAATGTTCCAGATGTATATGTTCACCAGACAGCGAATATCACTGCTTTATTTATTAGATTCTTATGTCGATCTTTTAGCCAATGTTTATTATTTTAGCCCATATACAATAAAACTTATCGGTCTATCTCTCTGTGTTATCTGTGTAATCTTTGTGGTATGCCGCTGGCCCCTATAGTATTCATGAATCCGCCTGATAATAACTAGAGTTTAGCGGCGAGCTCTCTTGTGTTGGAGGTACGATTATCACCGTATGAATTTGCATGATTATGAGACATGCGCAGTCATGTACTTCGCTCTATCGCTCTATCGCCATCGCTCTATCGCTCTATCGCCAACGCTCTATCGCTCTATCGCTCCATCGCTCTGTTTTTTGACGTACGATGGCGAAGTGACGATGGCCCCTCTCGGCCATCATAACATCCAACTGTATTTTACATTTCACTGTGAACGAGGTAATTTGTTGACAGTTCCCCAACCGCTAAAACATCATGGGTTGATTAGAGACACATATTCTTTGAGGAAGTATGACATAAACTACGCCACAGTTGTTGCTAGCATGTTGTAGGATTTATTTTTTTTGGCTGATTTAAATTGCAGATATTTTGACCGCTTTATATGAACAGGAGATATATGAACATAATGAGCGTTTCAAACTATGTTCTATTTGTTCTGTGAATTGTTCTTGAAATCCTTCGAAGGTTTTCATATTTGTAACCTCACCTGCGTGATTTGGTATTACAGAGTTTGCCTCAGGTCTGATCAGCCTGTGAGTTTGGTTTTATACAAACATGAATTGACACTGCTGTCACTAAATTTAGTTCAATGTTTTCTCTGTTGGAATAAACCTTCAACATTTCGGTGCGGTGGATATATAGAATATGATGCGATATATTCATCTTTTGAGTTGTATGATATGCGCACAATATTTATTTGTTTTGCAATTGCCCGGTCGTCTTTATTATTGTCTGTTTTGGACTGATCAGAACATGGATCGATGGTATTTTGCAATTTTCATTTATTTTCTTTCTTTTTTTGTTGCTATATAATCGCGTTTCGATTGCATACGATATTGTTGTCTTGTTATCCTATTATATTTTATTACACTACATAGTCGATTATAGAAATAACAGATAATGGGGGCGTAACTTGCTGATGTATATGGTAGATGTGATTTACTATGGAACTCTTCAGTTGATGACCGAGCAGTGAAGGGCAACTGTCCTAAAATGAACAATGATAATCTAATGTATTTCCTCAAACAGGATTCAGTGCTGGACTGAACTTTAATTGGGACTGATTTCACTGAAAGTCTGGTAATAATTTGACATTTACAAACACGCGTGGGCTCTTGAGAATAAACAGGTCACATGTGAATTGATAGTAAGTTGTCACTCGTTAATGATAGCATGCTGTGATTGGATGGTGTTAGTTCAGGTGATTTTGTATACAGCTTTAAATATGAATGTAAACTGTTTGCAGAATTTATACTTTAACATCACGTCTTCCTTGAAGCATAATACATGTTTCACCAAAATCTGGGAGATAGTAACTCATAAGCGTCAAGTCAATTTGAATCTTGCTTTTAATTTCTCCGATTTTGGTGAAACATGCACATTGGAACAGTGAGTCTGTGTTGAAACTCAAAGTATACACACCTTAAGCTTGAATCAAGCATTGCAATGTGCATACAAAGTTTGAAATGTATGTATTAAGGCAGAGTGACGTCACTGGACCTAAATATGATTGCAACAGACCATCATAGAATACCATGCTTTATTTGCAGTTTATTCTGTGTAATAAAATATTTTAAAAAATACAATAAATATTTTCCAACACTGTTCGCAATGGTCTTTCATTTGATGGAAACTATATTTGAGGGTTTACGATCACTTTAACCTGACAGCAGATGTAGATGATGTTACTTGTTCCAGTGATCAACATTCTTATAGTTTTGACAATTGGTTTCGCGAGAAAAAGTTATCTACTTTCAGGCACCTCAACAGTACCGGTGTAACATTGGATACGGTGGACCGTGAAAAATACATGCATTCGCACTGAAACATCTGTTCCAGAGTACCCTGTTTCATATGGCAAGCCGTTTTGGTATTTTTCCATTTATTTTAGATATCATTTTTTTAATCATAACTAAATTTGTGCGATTTTGGTATTTATTTACTTTATATCTAAAATAATAATTCTTATTTTGATATCAATTATGTTTTTTAATATCAAAAATCTATTAAATTCTTTGGTATATATATAAAAACAGAATGTTTGTTACAAAGAAAAGATTTTTTAATATACAAAATAAAGATACAAATAAAGGTTTTTTATATATTTTTATATATAAAAAAAGATACGGTATAAAATAAATAAACGAAAACGGCTTGCAGTAGTTTCAGGAACATGATTGTAAGCAAGACCGACTGATTGTAGAATTCTGTGGTGAGGTATGAATGGCACACTTTTGTGTTGACACCCACAAATCGAAAAAGCGCAAAACATTTTTGAAGAAAATCAGCATGGTAGAAACCAGAGAATATACAAAAATCTCTCTGAATCCCAAAGAAAATGAATCGGTTTACATGAATTCTCCATACTCTCGTAGTATTCGGCTACTGCTACCCGAGTTGTGGAGAGTGTGGGAATTTCTTGTAATTTCATTGGCCCTCAATTTGGAAACTGGCGAAAGGAAAAGCCGCATGGCGGAAAAGTTGAGTGCTGTGCACTTCTTTGTGGATGAAAACGGCAAAAGTGGTGGGAATCTTGACTCTGAGTTCATCAATTTAAGTATTCATTTCTTGGTGTAAGTGTAACTGATAAATAGTTGGTATTACTTTACTCTTTGCGTGTCAAATTCATGATAAAATCGTCAGTTTTGTCTACCACATACACTGTTTACACGATGCAAAAATTTATAGCCTTAGCCTGTAATCGGATTGGATTTCGGAGTCGCACTGCATCAGTGCATGGATCTGTTTGCACTTGCGAACTTGCAAATCTACCGTGTACTCGAGTGACCTTTGTCTTTTCATCTGCTGTAAGCAAAACCTCAGGTGAATGAGGCGATTCATAAAACTTGACAGTATTTTGATTGATTGAGCAGATGATAAAAATAGCTGTGTGACGCTGTCCAAGAATTGCTTCACAACAACAACAACAACAACATTAATACTGCAACTCGGAGCGTACATGTAAAATCAATTTAATGGGAATTTATACCCGAAAATCTGATTAATCAAATTAATCTTTGACGATTATTTCTCAGTGGCTTGGAGTATAGTCATGAAAACTCACCCACTTGACAATCTCGACACGCAGATATTGAAAAAAGAAATAAAATAATTTCATATAATATATTTATTTTGTACGTAATAATTAGTCAATGGGAATGTCAATAATTGAATGGCTTAACTCAGTAAGCATGAGAACCCCAAAGTGTTAGCTTTTTGAAACTGCTTTAAATATACTTTGTCCTACTCCAGATAAACGGGGAAAATAATCTCCAGATAATTCCTTTTAATGCTAGGTCAACAGAGGTAATATGCAGACTTGAAAAATAATCGAAATGTTCAGCAAACATCTATTTTACTATATGATGTCACTTCCGGCGATGTGCGCGAAGGCCCGAGTCGGGTCCAAAAACACCCAGTGAGGTGGTTGTTTATATCGAGGTAATATTGCTTTTGGTTGTATTGTTTAACACTTCCAAATAAATTTGATGCTTTACATTCCTATTAATTAAAATAACATACCAAATAAATATAGATAATTTTTTTATTTTCTTCTTTCAATATCTTCCTCGTATCGAGATTGACTAGTGTGTGGACTTTCACGACCATACTCCAAGTCATTGAGAAGAAATCATCAAAAGACTGACAAGTGGCATAAATTTTGATTAATCAGATTCTCGGGTATAAATCGCCCTTAAAGGAGAAGAAAACATGTGACTAATGCAGAGCACGCAAAATTTTGAAAAATGTGGTTGCCCTTCAGGCAACCACTAGTATCAATATGGTTGCGACTCTTCTATTTCAGAGTTATCGACCGAAGCCTCGGCAGCCGCAGATCTGATGAAAAATCTATGCATACTGACTAGTTCTACAATAAACTGACAACACAAATTGACAACCAAAATGTCCGCAAATCCCGCACTGTAAATTACTCTTCGCGTTGATTGGTTGATAACCTTGGTTGCCACAGGCAATTCCAATGACGGGCTGGGTCGGTTCGGGAATCCCCAAACTGGGAAAACCCCGGCCTTCTAAATATGGTGCCGAAACAGCGAAGAATATCTCGACTGGGCCTGGAAAACTTACAGTTTCGTTCTAAGAATGAATATATATCCCGATGAAGTTAGAATAAACCACTAGATATTTCATTTTAACAGTTATCTGGATCAAAATTTCTGATTGCCTAATGCTCTATGGGCTGCAAATTTTTGGTTGCCCGACATATTTTTTGGTTGTCCCAGGACGTTGGGCTAGGGGTTTTGCGCACCCTGTAATGTATATACTGAATGAAGATCTATCTAAAAAATGTAAGCAAATTTTGTTTGCAATTTTTTCTACTCGATTAAATCAGCGTTCAGCCTGCGCATTGTTGTCTCTCAAGCGTGCCACCATTTGGGCGTGGCTCGTCTAAGCGCATGATGTCACCCGGGCCTCGCCACTCTCTAGCGGACAGGATTAGGAACCGAACGTTGTGATATGAATGAAATAGTCTTGAAAGACTAATAAACTCACTCCAATTTATTGCATCAGCCTCACTGTGCAAAAGTTCTTCTCTGATGCGTTTAGAGTAAAATCCTGCCGACCGACGTTATGCATCCACTGTTTCAGTACATCTGGTTTCAACATTGGGAACAGATGACAAGAATCCAATATGACCACCAGGAGGCCATCTTGGATTTCCCCATAAAACTTTGTTATAGCGATTTCTCAGGAACTACTGCATGGATCTTT